>JASPKZ010004583.1:322500-400558 GCA_030220185.1 Diploptera punctata
CTTCTTTCATCCAACTAGACAAAACAATTATATACAGAAATTTTACATAAGATAATAACACATAACTTACTTCTTAAGTCCTTTCATACCCTGTGCCAGAATAAGGCGCTCTCTATGGGAACTTATTGACGAAGTTAATTTAGTTAAGCAAATTTACCCACAGATTCCAGCGAGTTCTGCAGAGTCGCCCTACCGCCTCGATGAGACATCTAGTGAATACCTAAAGTAGCCGAGCGGTTAAGGTAGGAAGCCTTGGCGCAGTGCTACGGGACTTGCGCTGGTTCGAGTCTCCATGGGGGAAGAAATTTTCTCATGGTATTTCGGCCAGTATGGGACCGGTGCCCACCCAGCATCGTGAGGCAATTGGGTAGCTACAATAAGTAGCGGTTGCAGGTTGAGGAACCAGCTATAACGGCTGGGGGACTCGACATGCTAACCACATGTCACACCTACACTGGCTGTTGATCATCTACCTCTGTGATTGACACATGTGGATGTGAAGGGCCAGCAGCCGGCTAGTAATAGGGCAACCGCTGAAAAGTGGAAAGTCCCTCAATCAATCGGAATTTCTGGATGGAAAATGATCGGTAAATTTTGCACAAATGAATTTCTATTCTGGCTTGTAGTTCTTTTATGGACCTCAAATACTTTCAGACTCGGGAACCACGGCTTAAAAGACTTTGAATCAAATCAGTGTTATTAGGGAAATGGAAGACCAGAAACTCTCAATTATTCTGCTAAAACAATTTAAAATTGTTATTATTTCTTTAAAAATAAGTTAGTGTCCCGCAGTATCTAATCTCTGGTGGTATAGATTTTCAGAGTTTGGCAGAGTACTTATACGGTATAGAAATTATAATGGTGGGAGGTTCTGTGTTATGGAATTTCAAGTTACAGTTTCTGCACTGAAGTAAAATTCCCAGATCAAAACACAACTGCATGACTTTCCAGTCACGTGCTGAGCTCTCATTGGTTTTGCGTTGAGTGGCAGTAGCTCTCATTGGTCTTGCGTTGAGTGGCAGTAGCCGCCTGAAGAGACGGAACTGTAAATCCAATAACATTGGATTAGAGTGTATTGTCCTTCTGGCTTAACTTTGCACGATATTTGTACAAAGAGACAGCTGTGCTCACATCTGTTACTCGCTCCAGTGTTGTCGGTATTTCTTCAGCACATGTTAATAGGGAAAGGGAGAAGACGAAAACTGACAACAGAGTGGGTTCTTTGTTTTGTAACTGGGCGAAAGCGGTCAAGTATCTAACCTTATATCTCCATCCCTCTCTTTGCCAATTTAAGCCAAAGATATAATAGTGTGTTCGTGTATTCAAATACAGCGTGTCTCTAAAGAGAAATCGCATTTTGATAAATGTATTATTCAGACTAACATATATATGCTGATGATGATGACACACCAGTTTAAGAGGACATTAATTTTCTTTTATTTTTTAAACATTGCACATTGCATTACAGAGCCTCGATGTGGGAAACTTGTGTAATGCGATTAACATCGTGGCGGCAGTCCAACTCTGAACAACATGTCAGGTATGAATGTAGCTGATGCTACTTCAGTCCTCATTTGAAGTTAACACAGCGCGGTAGAGCAAGGACGCAAATCTCTCCTTCATGTAACCCCACAGGGAAAAAAATGGGGATCGCGGTGGCAATTTGATTATAGCATTGTCAAGAGATCATTTTAGTCCTACCCAAGTATCTGCAAGTACTCGGATAAGTTAGTTGCAAAACTGAGAGTGAAAGTGTTCTTTCTTAGTCTAACAGATAATTACGTGAACCCACATATATTTGAGGCTTTAACCAAAGTTCAAGCATGTTAACCTTTTCACTGCTGAGATATTTCCAGCCTTTAAAACCCTCCTTGCTCAATGCAGGGAGAAATATGGAAAAAGTTTATTTAGGTTCCTAAGAGATAGCAGTATATGCCTGCCTAGTTTGAAAGCAATGCAATACGTATTATATAACTAGCAGGCGTTTGGATTTGAGAATGGATATACACACCCATAGCATGGCAAGCATTTTTTTGCCAACGGATATACCCGTTCGTAGCAGTGTAAAGGTTAAGGTAAGATAAATTCAATCGATAGTGTCATCAATAAGTACAACGGACCCTACAGCTTGCGATATGGCATTGGATAGAAAACATTCAACTTGGGCGAATTTCATTATTATTGTGACGCGTCATAATAACTGCGTTTGAAATTCGCGGGTGACGGCCGGTATAGAGGTCTCGCAGTGAGAGAAATAGATTCGTGAGTCGTCGACTCGCGAGTCTAAAGAAACGCGCAGATCATGATGCGTCTAGATTTATGCTCCAGAGATTTATCTAAGTCTCAATTTCCCATTTCAGGAAAGTCCTATGCCAAAAGCTCCATATGACAAAATCCTCGATTGGGACACGAGAAAGTTCCGTCCTCGGCCTATATAAGTGTTGTCAAGGAGGGGAGCGAATCAGTTGTATTGTGACAGCGATACAGCGACTGTGATTCGAAGAAACTTTCAGAACTGAAAGCGTCAGAGACTGGCGATTATTATGTGCTGGAGAAACGATAAAATAATATAAATTATTATGGAAATTTGTGATAGAACTGTCACTGATACTTTGTAGAATTAAATAAAGT
Source organism: Diploptera punctata (assembly GCA_030220185.1). Classification (NCBI taxonomy): domain Eukaryota; kingdom Metazoa; phylum Arthropoda; class Insecta; order Blattodea; family Blaberidae; genus Diploptera; species Diploptera punctata. The sequence continues at coordinate 325,132 of JASPKZ010004583.1, forward strand.
TATTGTGAAGTATTACACGATCATCTGTCTTGTTTTATCACCCCAAAACGACGTGAAAATTGATCCAACGGCATCCTGCGATAATATTGAATGATTGTGGATGGATTCTCGGTCTGAAATGACAAGCGCCCGATTTCTTTTATCTCAATGTTTATAAAATAGGAGAAGGTGGACTTCATGGACGAAAAAAAAAATATGATTCACACAATACAGTAAATAAAACTCTTACACACCTGCAGTAGGATAGAAAATACGTTTTCATTTTTAGGGCAGTTCTTATAAACTATATCTAACATTTTCTGAGCTCTGGATGTCATTATAACATTAAACAAATTACACTGACTTGAGAATCTTCATTATTTATTGTAGCGCCAAACCAACAATATTCAGTTATGCATCAACAATATAAATGGGGAATATTTGGCGCTAAGCTGCATGATGAAAAATTTAAATGAGTATTTACATATCTAGGATGCAATATCTCATATGAAGAAGAAAAGGATGTAAATGCAAAAATATCTAAATTTTTAAGAATTTTAGGGTTAATAAATTCTATCTTCAAGCCTCAGTTAGTCCAAAAGCATTCAAGACTGAAAGTGTATAAAACACTGGCTCTTCCAACTCTTTTGTATGGTAGCGAAGTATGGACGTTGAAACAGAAGGATATACAGAGACTTAGATCTGCTGAAATGAGGTATCTTCGGAGGACTGCAGAATACACACTACTAGATCACAAAAAAAAATGAAGACATCTTAGAAGAATTACACATGGAATCTTTAGAAAACAAAATTTCTGATTATAAGTCAAGATGGATGCAACATGTTCATCGAATGGAAGATCACAGAATACCCAAACAAATGTTAAGATATCAACCTGCAGGAAGAAGAAGACCAGGACGTCCACTCAAAAGACTTCTGGATGGTGTTTCTCTTGAGGCCGAAACAGGTCAACAAATGGCCTAAATTTGTGAATGTACTATGATGATGATGATGATTTATGAAGAACTAGTTTCATAGCTGCTTGTTGCGAAACACAGAATCTCCGATAGGACTGATAGCGTTTATATTTTTCTTTAATATTAAGGCTATATTTACAGATTTTGGTGCCAAAAGTGTGCGTACACTTACTTCATGAGCCAGTGCAACAGATGTAATCAAAATCTATTATTTAATGTCGCTTAACCGGTTGATGCATAATGCCATTCGATTAGAGTATTACATAATATGTAAAATATTTTATTCTTTTGTATACAGGTACTGTTAGTTCATTTCAATTTTATTTTGTTTCTATTTCATATAAAGGAAATACCCCTGTCTTAATAATAGTAAGTCCGCCTCATTAGCACAGATGGTAGCGTGCCTCCTATGGGTCCGGGTTCGATATTTGGCGGGGTTGGTAATTTTAATTGTAAAATTTGTCTATATCCAGATTAGGAAGGATGGTGGTATAACATTTCAATCGCTGTATTGTGTACCATATGTATGGATAGCATTCCAATTCCCTTCGCAATATAGCCTATATGTTCAGAATGCATGTGATGAATTACTGTTGATATCGATTCGTACAAGGGGTGGAGATTATGTTTCACCTTTTGCATTCTTTTCATTGTCATCATCAAAACACTTATTACACAAACTCTTACAGTCTTACTAATAAAAATCTCTTATAAAGGCTTTCATCAGTTGTTTAGTTATACAATGTATAAGCCTTATGTAGATCATGTATAATTTTCTTACTAATAAACGTTGTGCCGGAGCTATATAACAATATAACCGTTAAACACCATACGTCACATATTCGTCATCACTATGACGTCAGAATAATATTACGCGCAGTTTGTAACAGAAATAAAACATCAACTAGTGATTAATTGTGTAAGAAATGAGTATGGATAAGAATTAATAGAGATTCCCTAATTGGGGAGGTACGGAAAAAATAAATGTGTTTTAATTTATTTACATTTCCCTTTACGCAATGCCAAATATATCGAAGAATTAGTTTCACAGATAATGTGCTGCCATCTAACGTCAAGAATATCGAACAATTCTTGGAAACTAGTAAAGGTTTTTCCCATTACTTATGAATTATATGCAGTGTTTTAAGATGCGTTTAGAAAACGTTCAAAATAGTAGAACATGTTACCGACAGCAGAATAACGCTTTAAGCGAAAAAAAATCACTGCAGTTTTATCGGGAATCGAACCTAGGACCACAAGGATAGCAGTCAGGAGCTCTAACCACATGACTATCAAGCTAACATGTGGTTCGTTACGATAATAGTACGTCTATAATGAAATCGATTTTTTATGACGGTATGTGTATTATGTTTTAATGATGCAAGCAAGTTTTGTTAAAATATTATGAAGCATTTAAACTACATTCAAGTTAAATCTTGTCTACATAATTTATTGTAGAACACATTCTTTTGTGTATCAATGTTCAATTTTAGAATATTGTTAGGCCTAATCGAGAATGAGTGTGACAAAAGGCATTTTATGATGCCTTTATTTTCCTACTCAGAGCTTTATTAATATTATTTATGCCATGTGCATCCATCAAACAGTCGTTAAAGTGTTGCATTTTGCGGTAAATTTGAGGAAACTTTCATCAATATCATAAGAAAATTAACAATTGATCTAGAAGTCCGACATTTTGTCTAGTTATACAATCCTTAAACAAGGCTGGAGGCATGAATAACGATTCCCATGTAAAGTTGTACACCGCTTATACACTGAAGAGCTAATATAGTGTTTATTAGTAAGAATTTTCAACTGAGAAGTGTATAAACCTTGTATAAATGTTATATATGGATTATTAGTAAGAGGGTTAAACATTCACTCACTTACATCCATATATATACAAGATACAACAGTACATAACCTAAGTGTGGGTAATTTACCCGTCTTACAGATGCCCGAAACACGAAAAATGAACTGAGTATCACTGAAACACAACAGTTTCATAGGTGAACACCGTTACTTTAAAAACTTCACTATAGGAGGTTAGATAATATATGGCTGCGTTTATCCTTCCCTAACCACCCAGTGTGAATAATTTATTCATTGGGATAAAAATAAATATTATTTAATAAAATGGAAACAGAAGAAGACATTGGCGGGGGTTTAAAATAACCTTCATGAATATTGATGTCTACGCTGAACGATGGGGTTCACTTTAGATTAATGATTCATTGAAAATAAAACGATAAATTTAAAAAATGCAGATTACGTCACTTGTCAGATTCATGAAAGAATGGATTCTATTAAAAAGATGGGACATTTCAGAGAACACAGATTATTTGATGAAGGAAAGAATGCATTAGCAAGCCAGTGCAATTAAAAAGTAAAATAGTTATATGGTACATTTATATAGCAATACTTTATATAGATACAGTGGGTGTTTTGTGAATATTAAATAATGGAGGGTTGAATTCAGGAAAACCAAATGTTTTTGAACGCATGAGAGTTTTAAGTAAATTCAATATATTTAATTCTAACCATGTTTTAATTTTTGCAGCTATGTTGATGATTGTAGAATTTATGCACATGACAGTATGTAGTTAAATGTAATTTAGCTTTTAAATAAAAAAAATATATTATTAGATTTCTACTTTAGAATTTACATCTAAGAATTTCTATCTATTTTTTTATCTATATTGATTTTTCTACAGAAATGTTTTAAAGTGTTAGAACCTCGAGCCATAAATTTGGCTCACACATACTCACACGCGCGCGCGAGTTTCGTGGGTTCCTCAATTTTGTATTGTACTCCTAGTTTAATTATAAGGAACATAAAATATACATATTTCTTTATTTATTTATTTAATCAGGTTATAATTTTTGAGAGATATTAACCCTAAAGATGAATCTAAAAGAATCTAATTACAAGCGACAAAAAATACCATGCAAAAATTGCTAATAGGTTTGAAATATTTAAATGAAAATATGGCATCGGAAAAAAACAGATATAGATAGAAAATGGGAGACCATAAGATATACTATTAAATTGTCAGCATCAGGAAGCTCAGTTATATGTACCGTGATGACGAAAATTTACTACCGTTGACGTACTGTGACGTAACTTGTTTATCCTCTGTGGTTATCAAAGACTGTGTTCTGTGCTCTTTCCTTCCTTTCTCAATCCCTCCTATTCCCTCTCCTTACTTCATCGGCGCGGTTTGGTTTGCGGCCGATGCTTACGTCCGAGACGCGGAGACATGTTTCGTTAACAGTTGGAGTTACGCTTTGGTTCCTGGAAGGTCGCCGGGGATCAAGGGATGATCCACTGGCTGAGGACTGTTCCCTTTTCTTTTCGTCAAGAAAACGTATTTATTTGGAATGAATGAAACTTTGAGTACGATAGAAGAGAATGTAAGAAATTATTATGTTGTATACTTTATTATGTTTAATTAACGACTGTTCGATATTTTCTATTAATTATGTTTATCGTCAAGTTCGACAGCTAATTATATTGTTTGTTTTTTCATTCAATATAAATTAAATTGGTTTTTAGTTAACATCTTGATGTCTAATTATTACGAATTATATAACTGTCTTGAGATAATCTTGAACCTGAGATTTGCATGCTGCAAAGCACGTTCCCGATCCATTCATATTAAAAGAGAGATTAACTGTACTATAAAAACATTGATGATTATAGTTATAATACGAGTGGTATGCATAAAAGAAGATGAAATTGTCCGTAAAACGTGGGCCCAGCTACAGACTCTGCCAGTTAGAAGCTCGTATGAGACGAGCTAGGTTTGTATTATATAAAAGTCAGGTTTCAAGTTATAGTAGAGAGTATAGTCCACGTACGTTAAAAATAAAAGAGGCAAAAATGGGTTTGAACAGGCATGTGCTGACATTGTAAACGAATGAAAACTAGCAAAAATGGGAATTTTAAGAATTCAGTATAATTAACTGACATGAGACGGGAAACCACTATGCTTTTAAAGTGAAAGAAAGATATTAATTTTGAAAGATTAATGATCTTAACCCAAAAACTGAGAACACCGTTGAATTATATCAGGGAATTAGGATAAAAAAGGAAATGGTTTCAGGCTAGAACAAATATAATTAGGAAAGCATATGGGGATATGATTGCTGATTCCAGGAATATACCAAATTAATGGAAGAAATAATTCAGTTATCAAATGTACATGCAGAACAGGACATTCAAAAATATTATTTACGAACAGCGGAAATATTAGAGATAGAGCCAGTCTATGGCTATAGAAAAATTAGAGATTTATGAAGCATTATGTTCAGATATGATCTCAACGGAACTGTTAAAATCAATGGGAGAACATTTTATACACAATATATTCCTGTTAATTAATATGATTTGGGGAAAAAACACTCTTCTAAGTAAATAGTTCGAATCGATTATCGTAACAATCGCTAAGTATAGAGAGAAAACTGATTACAACAAACAGATTGTATTTAATTTCTTTCAACTTCTTAAGAAATACTTTAGTATTCACACTTACACCCTATATTACACCCTATATTGACGACTGTAACCCGAATTTCCCAATATATTGTTTTAGTTTCAAATATAAACTAAATATTTCATCAAATCTAAATCATTTAAATATAGGTCCATAATTTGAGATTAAGATATAATATGTATAAACATATCGAGTTTGGACTTTAATTACTCAGAAATGTATTTGCAATCCAATGATCATATTAATGAATCAATTTCATTAGTTATAAAGAGTAGTGAAGTGCATTCAATAACCTCTCCTACTTAAACCCCAACCTCACCTTCACGTGGTGCAACCTGTTTATAACAAACGAGGCTCTGGGGACCGAGTCACAACGGTATAACTGTTACATCAGGATTAGAGTAAATGCTAATCCTCGTTCATGCCTGTCCAGAGGCTTTAGGTGGCAGCCCCACCACTGGACTTACTACTTATCGGCTAGCAACCGACTGGTAGGAAATTAACTTGCTTTCAAGTCTCCAAAGATTCAAAACCGGAAGGATATACACGTTGACAACCAAGCAATACACAAGAACAAGAAATGGAAAAAGGAAGACATATTTAAACTCGCAACATGGAATGTTCTAGACTTCTAGACCACCAAAGAAATTCAACAATAGCCAGAGAGTTAAACATCATACTTATATCTGAATACTCCAAGAATATAGAAACAATTGGCTAGCACATATTCAGCGCATGGATTGTCACAGAATACCAAAACAAATTCTTCACTACATTCCTCGAGGCAGAAGATCTGTGGGTCGATCTTTTCGGAGATGGCGGGAGACCGTAACAGGCCATTGGGCCTAATACTTGAAAGGCAGATGATGATGATGATGATAAAAGCTGATTTCCTTTTTTTATAAATGACTAAAGCAAATACTTTTGTTAAATTTCGGTTATTCCAATACAGACGGTGCCAAAAAAGTCTAGAAGACGTATGGTATAACAAAGGTATACATGAATTCTAGGTACCTGAATGCAATAGGAACCTATAGATACCAAACTCTGTGTTAATAGAAATGTGTCAGAACGTCTATTTAAAAACAGATTTGAATGTCAAGTCAAAATAATGTTTATGAATGACGAGTATGACAAAATGTTTACAATTGGAGTTTCACTAAGAAGTTTGAAATTAAAATTTGGACTCATATCAGTTTAAAGATAATTACGAATAACACAATAAAATTAATTGAAACTAACGGTTTTTAAATTAGTTTGCTAGGCCCTAAATAGAAAACCCAATAGGCCTAACTATGAATAACTTGGTAACATTGTCAATAAATAGCGCGAGATAGACACGCCTATTATTAGGTACATCACAAACATATGTAATATATGTCCACATATGTTACAACTAATAGGAATAAATTGTAACCCCTTCTCCTGTAGCGATCTGAATGATTGAAGGAATATTGAAGTTTTCAATATATAAAACGGAGACGCGTACAACACAAGCCTAAGCGAAAGGAGAACATCGATCAAGTTTTATTTAACTGTTGGAAAATAACGACCGCTACTAGTTCAAATATAAAATTATAACTCCTAATCGAGGAGCACGAACTTAGGGTAAGTTCAAATAGCTCAAGAAATTACATTAAATTATCTAAGAAGTTAAATATTTGAGCAAAACATCATAATAAATCGATATTTAAGATTAATGATTCGTATTTATTTATATTACAATAATAATAATAATAATAATAATAATAATAATAATAATAATAATAATAATTCTTCGGTTTCCGTAAAGAAGCCAGATCGCTATACACATCGTCTCATCAAGTGTTTTCATTTTATTAAATATATGTATAGTGACTACTATATTAAATAAATTGAGTGATTTATAAACTGAAATTATTGATAATACTATCGCTGCCCGTACAAAGTTCCTTCGTTATTTCCTGAGATATAGTGATCCTCATCGCTCACTGAACCCACCCTGACTAGACCGCGAGTCTAAAATTTCCACGTTACGGGATTTCCTGTGATAAATCCATCACCATTTACCCCTACCCATAATTACAACCTTCACGACATAATAGCAGGTCTTCTATTTGGATTTAGAGGAAATAAGTCTACAAGAATTCAGGTTTTTAGTTGGCTATACGATTTAAAAAAATAACATATCGTCACTATTCAGCAACTAACCAACTGAGTTACCCAAGAATTCCAAGACAAACATACAATTTTCTTATACATGTAGTATTCTTTATTCACACAAGAGGTAGCTCAGTTGGTTAGAGTGCTAAAGGTACAGACTTTAGAGACTCGAGTTCAAATCCCGACTCAAGCATTCTTTTTTTTCTTTTCATATCATATTTGCCTTCATTGCCAAATGTCAAAAATATATTTATAATATCTATATATACAAGCGTTACTGATATAAAGTAAATATTCTCTTTAATAATTCGCTTAACTGTTACGTTAGCCGCTAGATGGCAGTTGAATGATATTTCCGCTACCTCTTGTGCGAATTGAGAATACTACATGTATAAGAAAATTGTATGTTTGTCTTGGAATTCTTGGGTAGCGCAGTTGGTTAGAGCGCTAAAGGTACAGACTTTGAGACTCGAGTTCAAATCCCGACTCAAGCATTCTTTTTTCTTTTCATATCATTTGTATATATGTATATATACATGTATACTTCACAAAGACTCCCGATTCAATTAATATGGTGACGTTATATAAAGTTTTGCTGGAATTCGGAATTTATAAAAAGTCAATTGTACTGATTCGAATGTGGTTAAATGAAAAAAAAGTAAAGTGCGGTAGGCACATTTTTCAGATAATTTTGAAACTCACAACGGAGATGCACTTTCTCCTCAACTATTCAATTTTTATTACTATATGTCATCAAACGTTTAGATGGTAAAATAGGCATAGAGCTCAGTGAAGTCAATAGGATTTATAAGCTGTTGACAACTACATATGATATAGTTTTATTTGGTAGTAGAGACTAAGTACTAAAATAAAACTACTTATTCTAATGTATAACTCTAAGAAATTGTGGCTGTAAGTAAACATACATATCAATTAAACTAAATATATGTCAAACGTCTAAATAGATTACATAATGGAAATGAACAGTTGATGAAAAATGAGTGTATCTTGAATAAGTGGCTGAATTCAAATACCTGCTAACAGTAATTACATAATTTGGCCCATGGTAAATTGTTATATGCATTTCCTTGGTTACATACAGTAGATGCACCTAATGATCGTTCAAAAGCAATTTTTAATAATTGTTTTGAACTAATGTAGCCTAAGCTACTCTGGCACTATTGAACCTCTAGGACCAATGTATAATCTACTTCCCTCAAATAATGGTTAATATTTATATTGTTTATTTCACTATCTTATTAAATTGTAATTTTATAAATAAATTATTTACACTATTTTTTTACAGTTTATATTCATAGCTTCAATGGTGCAGCGGGTAGAGTACCTAACAGGCAATTTACTATTTAGGATTAAGTCTCAGCTATATCATAGGGCATTTTCTTTGAGTAAAAGATTCTGGAACTGGATCTAGTCAGTGCCTTTAGGACTACTGATTCTCTACTGAAGTAGTTACATTTGATAGTCATTAGCCCAGACTCTTAAAATCTGTCATACCATGGGTTTAGTTGTTTGTTATTACATATTTTATGTTAGAGTGAAATTTATTCTTTTCGCTAGATCTTCAAGTGTACGACTATATATATATATATATATATATATATATATATATATATGACATAATAAGAAAAATAAATGCTCGGATGGGACTTGAACCCGGACCTCTGGATTGATACCCCAGTGCTCTACCGATTACGCTCCGAGCAAGTCTAGTACAAACATTCATTTTTCTTATATATATATATATATATATATGTGTGTGTGTGTGTGTGTGTGTGTGTTGTGTGTGTGTGTGTTATAATTAAATGTTTAACATTGAGCAATGCAAGCTTGATATGGTATGATAAGAAAAATAAATGCCTGGACGGGATTCAAACAAGGAACTCTGAGTCTGTACCTCAGCGTGTTATCCGTTACACTACCAGGCGAATCCAATCCAAACACTTATTTTTCTTATTCTCTTTAATTTGCTTACTTGTTATAGTCAGCTACTAGATGGCAGTGAAGACCGAGTTCTCGCGACATCTAGTAATAATGGAGAATATAATACATATATAAGAAAGATAAGTGTTTGGATTGGATTCGCCTGGTGATGTAACGGATAACACGCTGAGGTGCAGACTCAGAGTTCCGGGTTCGAATCCCGTCCAGGCATTTATTTTTCTTATCATACCATATATACTCACTTATTATTACGAGATGTAGCGGGAACTCGGTCTCCACTGCCATCTTAGTAGCTCATAGACCAAGTAAGCAAATTAAAGATAACATTTTTACTTTTTAGTAGTGACGCTTTATCGTTGTTATATTTAAATTTTTGACATTGAGCAATGCAAGCTTAATATGACATGATAAGAAAAATAAATGCTCGGACGGGACTTAAACCCGGACCTCTTAATTCATGCCCCAGTGCGATACCGATTATGCTATCGAGCAAGTCTTGTACAAACATTAATTTTTCTTATTTATATTATATATATATATATATATATATATACTCTCTTATTATTACGAGATGTAGCATTTATTTTTCTTATCATGTCATATTAAGCTTGCATTGCTCAATGTCAAAACTTTAATTATAATATCTGTAAAGCGTCACTGCTATAAAGTAATAATATCCTCTTCAATTTGCTTACTTGTGATAGGAGCCACTAGATGGCAGTGGAGAGTGTGTTCCCGCTACATCTCGTAATAATAAGAGAATATATATATATATATACTCTGTTATTATTACGAGATGTAGCATTTATTTTTCTTATCATGTCATATTAAGCTTGCATTGCTCAATGTCAAAACTTTAATTATAATATCTGTAAAGCGTCACTGCTATAAAGTAATAATATCCTCTTCAATTTGCTTACTTGTGATAGGAGCCACTAGATGGCAGTGGAGAGTGTGTTCCCGCTACATCTCGTAATAATAAGAGAATATATATATATACTCTGTTATTATTACGAGATGTAGCATTTATTTTTCTTATCATGTCATATTAAGCTTGCATTGCTCAATGTCAAAACTTTAATTATAATATCTGTAAAGCGTCACTGCTATAAAGTAATAATATCCTCTTCAATTTGCTTACTTGTGATAGGAGCCACTAGATGGCAGTGGAGAGTGTGTTCCCGCTACATCTCGTATAAATAGGAGATTAATATATATATACTCTGTTATTATTACGAGATTGTAGCATTTATTTTTCTTATCATGTCCTATTAAGCTTGCATTGCTCAATGTCAAAACTTTAAAATTATAATATCTGTAAATCGTCACTGCTATAAAAGTAATAATATCCTCTTCAATTTGCTTACTTGTGCATAGTAGCCAACTACAATCGCTTGGGAGAGTGTTGTTTCCCTTCCCGCTACAATCTCGTAATAAGAGAATATTCTATATATATATATATATATATATATATATATATATATATAAGAAAAATCAATGTTTGTACAAGACTTGCTCGGTTGCTTAATCGTTAGCGCACTGGGGTATCAATCCAGAGGTTCGGGTTCAAGTCCCGTCCGAGCATTTATTTTTCTTATCACGTCGCATTGTTCAATGTCAAAAATATAATTACAACATATATATATATATATCATCATTAACAACATAAAGGCTTAGGCCCTCTGGTCCGTTTCGACTTCAAGAGATTTGGTCTCTCCATCTAGCAAATGGTCTTCCTTGACTTCTATGAAATTATCTATATGATTCGGATTCCATGAAGAAAGAATCATCTTTGAGACTGAATATTTATCAGGTAAGGTAGTATTTAGTATTCAGTTTGGGAACTCTCATAAATAATGTAATATATCAGAAGTGCTAAAGGGAATTTATATGCTTATCACTGGAATGGTGATGATGATAGTAATAGTAATAATAATAATAATAATAATAATAATAATAATAATAATAATAATAAATAATCTTGTCAAGTAGTAAGCGCAATGGCCAGATGTGTCTCCACCATCTCCAATAAGATCTCTCTGTAACTCTAATCACCTAGGATATGCAGTGAAGCATCTGTCGTAGTACTCTAGTAACTTCCATTCTTTTTACATGTTGAAATCAGTTTTCTCTACAGGGTACTCTATAATTCCCCTTACAAACTTCTAGACTTGTAGAGGAGACTGAGTTGATAATATTTAGTATTGGAAACCATGTCCGGAAACTTACCGATTCCGTGCTACAGCCGTTTGAAAACACTTTTTAACGAGACCACTTTTACAAGTAATTTATTATGAGGCGTAACACAGTATATCACTTGTTTTACAATTCAACTCATCAATAACCAAAGAAACAATATGCAAACTGAATCATGACTTGCATTAATAATTGCGGAAACACCCTCCACAATCAATTTTTGCAATTTTCAAAATTTCGAAAACATTAGGGCAGTTTTTGAACAAAACACCAAGTCTTGGAATACGCGACAGGGATATTTTCCATTTAGACGAATAATAAATTTAAAAGTAGTAAAAAACTGTTAAATTCTCAACTTGATTTGAATGAATCCCCTTTGTTAATTAAAAAAATTAAATAAATATTGTTGTATTGTTGTACATAATAATGAACTACATGGTCTTTATACGAAGCCAGATATAATAAGAACAGTTAAGTCTCGTGGACTGCGATGGGCAGGACATGTTGCGCGTATGGGGAATGAAAGACGTGCATGGAAACTTCTTGTAGGAAAGCCAGAAAGAAAACGCCCAGTTGGTATACCAAGAATGAGGTGGGAGAACAACATTAACTATGATTTGAGGGAAGTAGATTATACAGGGAATGATTGGAAAGCATTAGCTCAGGATAGGGATGTATGGAGAGCTTATGTCCGTGCGGCCATGAACCTACGGGTTCGATAGTGCCAGTGAGTAAGTAAGTAAGTATTGTTGCTTAGATCAGTTGGAACACAATTCATAATTTGTTAACAGGAATGAAGAAGGTACAGTGTACCGAAACAGCTGTCACTGAATTATATAATAAATATGAAAATCAAATAAAACTACGTTTTATTTTTATTTAATTTACAAAATGTTATATATTTTTAAGACTTGTAAGTTTAATAAACCACAATTCTTGATTGATGATTCTCATTGATTAATGTAAGTTTGGAAGTTATGAAGAGTATCAAGGTCACCTAAATATTTGAAGGAGTTTATTTATTCCATTATGAATTTATCGATACTAATCTTATTTATCACCTGTTTATTCCCTTAAAAGCCTTTAATTTTCTTGTGAATATTTCAATTTATTTGTGCTGTGAATGGAGTACTGTAATTTATCTTTGGTATTATCATAAAGGACTTGATCTGTAACATATCCATCAGCACAATGTAGATCATTTTACACGCTTTATATTAGCTTGACCTGTATCTATCTATCTACCTATCTATGTAACGGAATCGTTCAACGCGATTTTCACCCACTTAAAATCATTGGATCGACTTCAAACTTTGTATACTTGCAAAAGACCCGTGACAATACAATAATTTCAAATTACACGCTTTATATTAGCTTGACCTGTATCTATCTCTCTACCTATCTATGTAACGGAATTTTTCAACGCGATTTTCACCCACTTAAAATCATTGGATCGACTTGAAACTTCGTATATTTGTAGAGGACCCGTGACAATACAATAATTTCATATTTATTTTCTAAAATCCTGGCCACAATCATCAGAAAATCAAAAAAAGTGTTTTTATATCAATGTAACGGAATCATTCAACGCGATTTTCACCCACTTAGAAACATTGGATCGACTTGAAACTTTGTATACTTGTAGAGGACCCTTGACAATACAATAATTTCATATTTATTTTCTAACATCCTGGCCATAATCATCAGAAAATCAAAAAAAGTGTTTTTATATCAATGTAACGGAAACTTTCAACGCGATTTTCACCCACTTAGAAACATTGGATCGACTTGAAACTTTGTATACGTGTAGAGGACCCGTGACAATATAATAATTTCATATTTTGTTTCTAAAATCCTAGCCAGTATCATCCGAAAATCAAAAAAATGAAAACTGGTATAATAGTTTGCGGACTTGTCGAGTTTTTAGTCAATCGTAAGAGCTCAGTTGGTAGAGCAGTGAACTCTTAGTGGTATATAATTTCAGTAATCCATACGTCGATGGTTCAAATCCGGCTGGGAGGGTTTTTTTTTATAGAAGAGTATTACTTTTAGCTCATACTACAATAGTATCGAATTTAAAGATATTTACACTTTTATCTTATTCTGTAAAATATTAAAACTAAAAATTAAAAAATAAATAACAGTTTTAAAATTCTAAAAGAACACGCTTTATTAGAAAACTAAAAAATGAAAAATAGTTTTAATTTCCAACACGCTTGGGATAAAATAAAGTGGTCAACAAAACACATATAGAATAAAATTAGAGTTATCAACAAAAAGAAAATAATTTTACCATCAAAAGCGTGGGGTGCTTTTTATGATTTTTACCTGTCTGTTCATCTCTCTTTGGTCCAAAAATTTTCCTAAGAACTTTATTCTCAAATACTCGTAATCTCCTTTCCTCCCTTAAAGTAAGAGTCCATGTTTCGCACCCATATAATATAACTGGTAGAATAATAGTTTTATATATTTTCAGCTTAACGTTTTTTGAAAAGAGTTGGTACATCAAAAGTCTCTGCAATGCATAATAGCATGCATTTTCAGAATTGAGCCTATGTTTAATTTCTTTGTGCATCTCATTCCAATTTGTGATTATTGTTACTAGGTTTTTGAATTCACCCACTTCCTCAAAATTTCCCTCATTTGTCATTAGCTGTCCATTTCCATTATATACTGAATTTCTACGTGTGATTATATATTTAGTTTTATTGATATTTACTTCCAGTCCTAATTTCTTAGTGTTACTCAATAGTGTGTGCGTGTTGTCCTTTAGTATCTCCTCGCTATCGGCCAGTAGTACTACATCATCAGCATAAACTAACAGCTTATTAATACCAGTTACTTTTCAAAACTTTTATTACGTGAAAAATAATTGAAGTGTTATCACGAAATTAATATTATCATGAAAATAGGCCTATTTACCCTAACTAGATTTCATAGATTGTTATAAAAATCCACTTTATTGTATTAACATCTATAATCGACAATAAAGCTTTACAGATTAAAGCAGAGCAACTACAATGCATCCACATTCATCTATCTTCCCTTGTTCAGAGTTTTGAAGCGGTTTATTGACCGAGATCATAGCTGCTTATATCCGGAAAAAAGGAGAACAGATCCAGTGGACGAGAAGATTCACATATAATCAAGCATAGAGGATAACATTATTTCCATTCAATATTCGCTATACGTTAATCGTATTTCAGTGTTGAAAAAAAGAGAAGATATAGATTGTCAGGATATTTTATTTGATATAAATCCCTACAAATATCATAATCGGAATCGAGGATTAGGCCTCCTGGCCTATTCCGTCTCAAAGTAGTTGTTCACGCCATCTCTTCAATGATCGGATTATATTTCGTTTTCCTTTGGATTGTAGTGTAGAGCATTTTTTCAATATTCACGAGTCTGGCATTCGTTGAATGTAATCTCTCCAGTTTCTTTTGTATTTCTTTAACTAAAGATATAAAGATTCGTTCTAAAAATATATGTCAAACAAATTACACATTTTTTCTCTTTATAGAACCTACTCAATGATATGCGAATATGTCCAATGTGCGGGAACTTTGAAGATGAGATACATATATTAGGAAAATGTAATGATTTAGAACATTGGAGACGTCAGTTATTACCGGAAAGATTTCTAAATTCAAATCGGGAAAGATTGGCATGCTACGAGTTATTGGTAAATCCAGAAAATTGGATAAACCTCGGTAAATTTCTGGACAAAACGCGAAAAATGACAACACTCATTCATGAATAAATATATGTTATCAAAATGCAATACCGTTAATTATTAACAATTATATATAAACTAATTAGTGTATAATGCTGTTGTGTTATTATTTAATTGTAATATTAATGTGTTTTCTTTATGTAATTGTAATGTTAATTTTTTTAGTGTATAATGCTATTGTGTTATTATTTAATTGTAATATTATTATTGTGTTTTCTTTATGTAATTGTAATGTTATTGCTATTGTGTTATTACTTAATTGTAATATTATTGTGTTTTCTTTATGTAATTGTAATGTTAATGTTTTTAGTGTATAATGCTATTGTGTTATTATTTAATTGTAATATTTTTATTGTGTTTTCTTTATGTAATTGTAATGTTATTGCTGTTTTTGTTTATTTTTCTTTACACTACTACCAATTATTACTTTATTGTAACGGACTGTCAACAGCACGTACGGTTTACTGCCCGTGCGACCCATATTTGTAAATAATACTGTAAATATCTTACTTTTTGTCTAACAAAGTCCTACTACTTATATTTTCTTCTTTCCTATTCTCTTGTGTTCTTTCCATATGAAAGTTATGTCACTTCTCTGATTTCTCTAAAATCTTTTTGTGTGTAATATTTTCCTTGCGACAAATAGCTTTGTGGGCTGAAAATTTTGAAATAATGCACATTCATAACTTTGGTTATTGATACAGGAATAAAATTTTCTTTTAAAAATAAAATATCTCCTTTTCCTTCAGTGTATTATAATAAATGCCAGTCTATAGGGACGAAATCTAGTACCACTGAAATATTGCTCTTCGAACATATAATTCTTCTTACATTGTAATGTGTTTCGTAAGAATTAAAATTATCAGTTTTATCTCCACGATTAATATTGTCGTGCTCTCTTCTATTTATTAAATAAACCGAAAATAATATTTTATACAGTCCGTTCTCTCGCATAAAAATAATTATTTTATTATGGAGATTCTGTCCACCGCTGTGGTCTCGATGTAGCCTGCTGCCTTTTCACGCAGTGGGCCCGGGTTCGATTCCCGGTCGGGACAGGCTCCTGGGTGAGATTTTTACGGGGTTTTTCCTCACCTGTAAGACAAATGTCAGGACGCTTAAGGCCCATCGGTCCCCGAAAATCATCCGGGCATAATCGTCATCCTTATCATCATCATCATCATCCATCACCGGTGTGGAAAGCAACGGGAAGCTACCACACTTATAATTCCCTAGTAAAGCTGCAAAGCATACCATGAAAATGCTATGATTGCAGTGCCTTCGGACAGAATTACTATGGATGTATGGATGGAGATTCCAAAGAAATTACATTAAAATTTGTACAGAGAAGTTACAGCGCTAACGTAGGTGATAGCATGACCGTTTTTAGACTAGTGACCCAATGGAATCGGAAATTTTAAAGTTTAAAATCCATTCATAATAAACACAAGATTTAAAACTTGGAGATACGTTGTATTGAAAGCTACGATTGGTGGAGGCTGTTAAGTAATAGTATAGCATAACGTGTGCAGCTATGATGTGAAATCAGTTTCTTATCCTTACTTAACAATTAACTTAAACGCTTTTCATTGTGAGTGTGCACTGTAGCGCGAAATTATTACTATAATGTGTTCTCACTAGTGCATTAAAGTAGCAATGTCCACTAACATTTAAACTTTATTAGGCAAAAAGTGTAATAATGTCAAGCATTAAAAAATATAACACTTCTGATTTTTTTACTCTAAGCAGCGAGTAAAAATAAAAAGTAAAGTTAGTGAAAATGAGAGTGCAACAATAGAATTTGAAGATAAATTCCGGACCAGTGGAAGGAATTAAAAACGTTTACCCTACATATTTCTAAGACAACATCCAAGATCAAAAACAACCGATATTAAGTAGGAGGTACTTAGATATAAACCTACGAGATATTTTCGCCGAATCTACGGGAAAACGCTCACTGTTTTTACAAAGTGACTTAAAACACGTTTGGGGAAAATGATCATATTTACTCAACGTAGGATATAAGGAGAGATCAGTGCTTGCTTGGTTTAGGCGGGAGGCATGGAAATTTCTAAAAATCACCGACATTCACGATATGCGAATATGTCCAATGTTCAGGAGCTTTGAAGACGAGATACATATATTAGAAAACTGTAACGATTTAGAACATTGGAGGCATCAGTTATTACCGGAAATATTTCTAAAATCTAATCGAGAAAAAAAGGCATGCTACGAGTTAATGGTATATCAATAAATTGGACAAACGTGGGTAAATGTATGGAGAAAACGCGAAAAATAAGAAATTCACTCATTCATGCATAAATAAATACCGTACGTTATCAAAATATAATACCATTGATTCTTAATAATTCTGCATAACTTAATTAATGTATAATTTTATTCTATAATTATCTAATTATATTAGGACCTATTGCCCTCCATAGTATCTATAACTTGTCGTGGTGGAGTGGCTAGCGTACTTAAATGGTCCCGAAAGCTCTGCCGGCGGTAGCATTGCTGCCGAGAGGGTCACACATGCCGGAATGGTCGAAGGTGATAAGCCAGACGAAAAAAGTACCTTGGTCGAAAGAATGACGATCTTTCACCGTAAAAATACAACCGTCAAGAAATGCGGACATGGGTTCAACTGGGGTAAAATTTTCCGGAGGTCAAATAGTCCCCCATTCGGTTCTCCGGGTGGGGACTACTTCAGGGAAACCATGCCAAAGGCTCAAACACAGGGATATATTCCTAGGAACATGGAATGTTAGGACTTTATACAATAGCGGGGCACTAAAGATATTAACGCGGGAATTAGATAAATCGCCCTTGGATATAGTAGCTTTACAGGAAGTTAGGTGGCCAAGAGAAGGTAGTCAGGAATCAGGATGCTTTGCATTATACTACGGGGGTACAGAAAGACCCGAATTTGGAACGGGTCTTTTAGTCACAAGGAGGATCCTGTTCGCTATCCGAGATATTAAGTTTGTCAGTGACGGGACATCATACATAATTCTAAAGGGTAAACGACATGATTTTATAATTGTAAATGTACATACTCCCACAGAAGATAAATATGACAAGATCAAGGATGAGTTCTATGAAGAATTAGAATGCTTAATTGATAGCCTTTCACGATATCATATGAAAATTGTCTTGGGAGATTTTGATGCAAAAGTGGGCGGGAAGATATATTCAAACCAACAATAGGCAAATTCAGTCTTCATGAAAATAGTAACGACAACGGGGTTAGATTAGTCAATTTCGCCACATCAAAGAATCCATTGTTAAGAGCCAACATTCCAACATAACGATATTCATAAATACACCTGGACGTCTCGAGATGCAGAAACTCGGATCCAGATAGATCATGTATTAGTGAACAAACGCTGGCACAGTCGCATCATCGATGTTAGATCACTTAGAGGGACAAACTGCAATTCGGATCATCATCTGGTCAGGGTGAAAATCAGACAACGGCTATCGCTTATGACAGGAACAAACGCTAAAGATGATTCTGAAAAAATTTGAATTAAAAAACCTGAAAAATGAAGAAATGCGGCAAAGAATACCAAATCAAAATTGCTAATAGATTTGAAGTACTGGAATCTTCAGATGACAATGCGGCAAACGAAGAAGAAACTGATATAAATAAAGAATGGGTGGCTATAAGAGATACTATTAAATTGTCAGCATCAGAAAGCATTCGTTATTTAACAATGAGGAAAAACAGGGAGTGGTTTGACGAGGAATGTGCCGACATTGTAAAGAAAAGAAAGCTAGCAAAAATGAAATGGTTACACGAGCCAAATGAGGTAAATTTAGACAATTGGGTATATTAGACGGGAAACCACCAAGTTATTAAGAGGAAAAAGAGGGAATATCTGAGAAAGAAGATTAATGATCTTCAAATTAATGCAAAAAATAGGAACATTAGAGAATTATATCAGGGAATTAGTATAGAGAAGAAAGGGTTTTAGGCTAGAACAAACGTAATTCGGAATGAAAATGGAGATATGATTGCATATTCCAGGAGTATATTAAATAGATTGAAAAGTGACTTCAATCAGCTATTAAATGTACATACAGAACAGGATATTGAGGAGGATAAGTTACAGATAGCAGAAATGCTAGTCGCAGAACCAAGTGCATTAGAGGTTGAAATGGCGATAGAAAAATTGAAGATATATAAAGCATCAGGTTCGGATGCGATCCCAACAGAACTGATAAAATCTAGGGGAGAAAAATTGATGCATAAGATACGCCGGTTGCTTAGTCATCATCATCATCATCATCTTCAAGGTATGGGCCTGTTGGTCCGTTCCGCTCCACGGCGCACTACATGCCGCAGGCGCTGGTCGCCCTTCCAACGACGTTTTGGTCTTCCTACATTTCTTTGGCCTAGATGCCTATATTGAAGCAGCTGTTTTGATAAACGATTATTTGGCATTCATTGTATATGTCCAAACCAATTACGTTTATTTGTGTGTATTCTCTCGTTTATATTATAGATTTGTAGTTCATTTCTGATATCTTGACTTCTTTTTTGATCTCTTAGAGATACACCTGCAACGGATATGAGAAATCTCATTTCTATTGTCTCAATTTTATTTTTATCAGAGATAGTTAAGGGCCGAGTATCAATATGATTTGGGGAAAAGAAGCTCTTCCAGATGAATGGAAAGAATCGATTATCGTACCAATTTATAAGAAAGGAGATAAAACTGATTGCAACAAATACAGGGGCATCTCATTACTTTCAACTTCGTACAAAATTCTAACAAATATATTAGTATGCAGACTTACTGCCTATACTGATGACGTTCTAGGAGATCATCAATGTGCATTTAGAAGAAACAGGTCTACAAATTTGCCCTAATGCGACAGTATTTTTCAATTAACACAACATTTCTTTCGATTATCAACATTCTCGTGTTTAATTACAGAATCAGCTGAAAGGATGTTCCCCCTATTATTAAAACCTTCTACTTGGGAAAAGATCAGCACCGGAGTAAGACAGGGATGTGGACTTTCACCGGTGCTTTTCATTATAGGCCTATATATGAATAAATTAATAAAGGAATGGAGGAAAACACAACGAGGATATATACCCATCAATAGGAACCTCAAACTCGATGCTATTCTTTTAGCAGACGATTTAGCTCTTCTGGCACTTTCCGAAAATGATTTGCAACGATCAATTTATAATTTACAAAAAATAGGTGCCGAATTTAATATGGAAATATCAATCAACAAAACTAAAATTATGGCATTTCATGGGAAGGACGCCATACAAAGTAAAATCTGTATCCAGAATAAAATTTTAGAGAGATCTAATCAGTTTAAATACCTTGGATATTATCTCTCTATCTGGGATGAAAAAGATATCCCCGAAAAAATTACTAGTTATAATAAAAGTTTAGGAATTATTAATCAAGTTATGAAACCATCCCTTGTACAAAAAAAACACCAGATTACGTTTATATAACACTTTGGCTAGACCAGTGTTGACCTATGGTAGTGAAGCATGGACACTAAAAAGACAACATGAAAGCAGAATAACGGCTTGTGAAATGAGATTCATGCGCAGAACAGCGTGTTACACCAGATGGCATCGGAAAAGGAACACCGATATCTTAAAAGAATTGAAGACTACGCCAATTTTGGAATATAATAAACAGTACCAAGTCAATTGGAAACACCATCTTGAAAGAATGAGTTCAAATCGGATCCCCAAAGCTGTTTATAATTATATACCAAGAGGACGAAGATCACTGGGCCGTCCTAAGAAACGCTGGAGGGAAAATTTTCTATAGGATCGTAACAGGCCTTGGCCTAATACTTGGAAGGAAAAAGAAGACTGTCGCATTAAAACATGCTGACCTACAAATATCAATTGCCATTTATTAAGGGAGGCACATGAGAAATAACTTGGAGAAAATCTGTTATATTTCCGAGAAGTTATAGACGTACAAAGCAATGCTCAATGCGACTACTGTGGATCTAAGTATGGCAATCGGGATAATTTTATAACATTACTGTAATTAGTTTCAAATATAAGTCCAATCGCACAAAACAAACCGACGGAGGGCTCTAAAATTGTAAATGTATACACGCTTTCATACAAAATAAATTAATAGACATATTCAAGAGATCAAAACTTAAATATATTGGAAGACAGAAATATACCAAATTTACTTCTGCAGAACATACAAAATATTTACAAAGACAACACCATAAAGATTAAATTAAATAACAGGTTTTCTGAAGAAGGAATTATAAATCGTGGTGTGAGACAAGGCTGCCCCCTATCCCCAACACTTTTTGCAGTTTATATCAATGAAGTAATATGTTGCTGGAACAAAACATAAATTTGGAATAAGAATATCAGAAAATAGAAAATTAAACACCCTATTGTTTGCAGATGACCAAATAATAATAGCAAATTCAGAAGATAATCTACAGAAAGGTCTGTATGAACTTAACAAAATTACAGAAGAATATGGATTAAAGATATCTACAGAAAAGACAAAAATTATGGCATTTCAAGGTGTAGATCCTGTCAGAAGTAAAATTGTACTGGACAATAACATTTTGGAGCAGGTGAATAATTTTACATATCTAGGATGCAATATCTCATATGAAGAAGAAAAGGATGTAAATGCAAAAATATCTAAATTTTAAGAATTTTAGGATTAATAAATTCTGTCTTCAAACCACAGTTAGTCCAAAAGCATTCAAGACTGAAACTGTATAAAACACTGGCTCTTCCAACTCTTTTGTATGGTAGCGAAGTATGGACGTTGAAACAGAAGGATATACAGAGACTTAGACCTGCTGAAATGAGATACCTTCGGAGGACTGCAGGATACACACTACTAGATCACAAAAGAATGAAGACATCTTAGAAGAATTACACATGGAATCTTTAGAAAACAAAATTTCTGATTATAAGTCAAGATGGATGCAACATGTTCATCGAATGGAAGATCACAGAATACCCAAACAAATGTTAAGATATCAACCTGCAGGAAGAAGAAGACCAGGACGTCCACTCAAAAGACTTCTGGATGGTGTTTCTCTTGAGGCCGAAACAGGTCAACAAATGGCCTAAATTCGTGAATGTACTATGATGATGATGATGATTCTCAAATTATATATTAAATAACATTAAAAATTGTATTGTAAGCCTATGTTTTCCCTTAACAGAGATTTAGGCGCTCTCCCCCTACAGGGAAAAATTTGAAACATACTAATTTTAGTTACACTTGATTTCGTATAGATGTCATTTTGAGTGGTACGTGGTCAGCGTGCCGCCTCATACTGACATCTAGGAAACCAAGGTAGTACTAGGACGGGAAAATTCGGTAAATTTTGCTTAGAGGCTTTTTCAATCAGGCTTAAGGTTTTTTTACGAGCCTGAAAAATAAAATTTATCCACCTTATTTTTAATGTTATAGGCCGCGGTGGACTAGTGGTTATGCTCCTTGCCTCTGGTCCCGAGGGTCGCGAGTTCAAACCCGGCCGGGGTCGATGGACTTTTTAGGACGGAAAAATCCAAGGAGCAAGTCCTTCGGGAGGGACTTTAAGCCGTGGGTTCCGAGTCTGAAGATTTTCAGGCTCGTAAAAAAATGCTTAAGCCTGAATGAAAAGGCCTCTAAGCAAAATTTACCGAATTCTCCAGTCCTAGTACTACATTGGTTTCTTAGATGTCAGTATGAGGCGGCACGCTGACCACGTACCACTCAAAATGACATCTATACGAAAACAAGTGTAACTAAAATTAGTATGGTTCAAATTCTTCTCTGTAGGGGGAGAGTGCCTAAATCTCTGTTAAGGGAAAACATAGGCTTGCAATACAATAGAATTTTTAATGTTATTTAATATATCATTTGAGAATATATCAATTAATATATTTTGTATGAAAGCGTGTATACATTTACCATTTTAGAGCCCTCCGTCGGTTTGTTTTGTGCGTTTGGATTTATGTTTCAAACTAATTGCAGTAATTTTATAAAATTATCCCGATTGCCATACTTAGATCCACAGTATTTTTCACTTACGGTAAATGAAACGAAGGACATAAATAATACCGAATAACTTTCCATTGATTTTCGTTTTTGTTTATAGGGCAATATATTTACGAATGGAATTTAGTCTATCATGCCAGTTCATTAGACTCAGCAAAACTTGTACCTTACATCAAGGAAACTTTATGTAAATGCGTTATAAATACAAAAAAACTGTATAGCACAAACTAATGAAAGGCCTAGTACGAACGTAATGACTGGTTCTGTTTAGGATCGATGTACCGCAAGCTATTTATACACACTGTGCAAAGTATGGACACAATTTAGTTGTGAGTTCATGTTCGTAAGAATATTATAAATGTACGTAGCGTTATATACGTTAATACCTTAAGAAACATTCTCTAAATGAAGGAGAAAAAGACTCTTTCAGATCGGTCAAATAGTTTTTGAGTCCTCAAAGAACAGACAAACTCACTCTCATTTTTACACGCTTTATATTAGCTTGACCTGTATCTATCTATCTATCTATCTATCTATCTATCTATCTATCTATCTATCTATCTATCTATCTATATATGTAACGGAATCTTTCAACGCAATTTTCACCCACTTAAAATCATTGGACCGACTTGAAACTTTGTATACTTGTAAAACACCCTTGACAGTACAGTAATTTCATTTTTTCTAAACTCCTGGCCAGAATCATCAGACAATCAAAAAAGTGTCTTCGTATCTATGTAATGAAATCTTTGAAAACGATTTTCACCCACTTAGAAACGTTGGATCGACTTGAAACTTTGTATACTTGTAAAGGACCCATGACAATACAAAGGCCAGAATCATCAAAAATCAAAAAAAGTGTCTTTTTATCTATGTAACGGAATATTTGAACACGATTTTCACCCACTTACAAACATTGGATCGACTTGAAACTTTGTATACTTGTAAAGGACCCATGACAATACAATAATTTCATATTTTGTTTATAAAATCCTGGCCAGAATCATCAGAAAATAAAAAAAAATGAAAACTGGTATTATAGATTGCGAACTTGTCGACTTTTTAGTCAATCATTGTAAGAGCTCATTTGGTAGAGCCGTGAACTCTAGTGGTATATAATTTCAGTAATCTCATAGGTCGCTGGTTCAAATTCGGCTGGGAGGATTTTTTTAGAAGAGTATTACGTTTAGCTCATACTACAATATTATCGAATTGAAAGATATTTATATTTTTTATCTTATTCTGTAAAATATTAAAACTAAAAAAATGAATAATAGTTTTAAAAAACTAAAACAACAAGCTTTATTAGAAAACCGAAATAAAAAGTGAACAGTAATTTTAATTTCGAACACGCTTGGGATAAATTTAAAGTGGTCAACAATAAAATCATCTCCAACCCATTTAGAATAAAATTAGAATTATAAACAAAACGAAAATAATTTTACCATCAAAAGCGTGTGGTGCTTATGATTTTTACATTTTCTTCTTAGAGAATTTACTTTTACCAATATCTGTTTATTATCAAATATATTAATTGATATAGAGCACCCCACGCTTTTGATGGTAAAATTGTCTTCTTTTTGTTGATAACTGTAGTTTTATTCTATATGTGTTGCAGATGATTTTTTTGATGACTACTTTAATTTTATCCCAAGCGTGTTGGAAATTAAAATCATTTTTCATTTTTTAGTTCGGTTTTATAATAAAGCGTGTTGTTTTAGTTTTTAAAACTATTATTTATTATATATAGAGATTCATGTCCGGCTCAGCAGTACGTTCCAATTTCATTCTTTTACGTGAAATGAGACAAAATTCAGTCAAATTAAAAATGTTTAAGTGAGACAAAATGGATATTTCAATTATCAGCTTAAATGCTAATAAGAAAGCTATCAGCTTCACGGAATTGTAGTTAAAAAGGAAATAAATCCCAGAACGCACAGTGTTTATGTAACTAATTATTTAAACATTAGATCTATGGTGTCTTTTATGTAGGTTTATTGTTCTAAACCTAATAAAAATAGCATGTAATGTTTTACGGAGTACAGACTGTGATATTGGACGGGCATATAATTTTATTGAGAATGCAACTTACGTCTTATGAACTTCAAGGTTAGAACTTGGAAGAATTTGGTAGGAGTCATGCGCACTTAATGGTGATATGAGGATTGAAACACATCCCCTCCCAGAGAACCTGGCTAAGAATATAATTGAGAATAATTCCCCTGAATATCAATTGATACCGTAACACGACTTTTACAGGCACACCCTTTTGCTGATATTAGACAGAACACAGGTTCACAGAACATAATCACCTGATAAAAATAATGATGTGTTTAAATCTCAAGTCAAAGATATTGTTAGATTTGAATGCACTTAGACCACTAGTGGAACATTCAAATGTGACGAAGGACGTGTGGAAAGCGAGATGAAGCTAATTCCTAGAACTTTAGAACGGTATGAGAGGAATAATAATGCCGGTATAGATGACGTCTTCGAATTTACCTTTATTGGTAACTAAAATCTTATATTTCAAGAGATCTGAAAACTTTCTAGGCTTTCCGTCGTAACACCAGTAATCGAGTGCGATTTTTGAGCACGCCTTTTCTTGCCTGCGACAGGTGAAAATTTACTTGGGTAATAGAAAGCGGCCATGAATGCTTGAACAACCTCTCTGTTACAGTTAAAGGAAAGGACATCCCCAAGAATCTGATTGTGGAGGAACTTATCAATAAATTAGACTATGTACTGCAACAACCGACGCGACACATAGCTTTCTATTAGTAGATTTTAGGTAAACTTTTCTGTTTACACTAACTAGCCTATATTTTCATTGTTTTATCTGCATTTCAAATTCCTCATCTTGCAACTCCCATATCTCAGATTCCAGCGACACAAGCGTCTAGAAGAAACAAATTGTTTTATGTACGTATATAATAATGTACCTCCAATGTAATATAACATTAATTTATAGTGGAATGCAGGCTTTCACGGCCGGTAATCATGGTAATAAAAAATTCCGGGCTATGTGGCCGTGGTCTATAACTGGCGTTTCTTCCAGACGTTTCTCCCTCAACTGCGGAGGGCATCTTCAGTGACTGCGAATTCGCAGTCGAGTCTACGACAGGGAAGCAACAGCTGGAAGCGCTCGCCACTGAAGATGCCCTCCGCAGTTGAGGGAGAAACGTCTGGAAGAAACGCCAGTTATAGACCACGGCCACATAGCCCGGAATTTTTTATTACCAATATTAATTTATGTTTTAAACTCTTAAAATTGATGAGTATTTTACAGAAATAATACGGTAGTAAAATGATAATTTTCTCGAACGTATTCCAAATAAGGGAGCGTATGATATTTGTATTCCCTAAATCCGGAGTTCAAATCCAGGTGCCGGCCACCTTTTCTAGGTGTTTCCCAGTTCTTAAGACATAGGCAAGAATGTTAATTTCACGAACCAATGTATCCTTAATGATCTCTTGACCTCTCATTAAAAATTAATGTGTAACGAATGAGCACAAAGTCTGTGCTTGAATACAAGCAACAATGTTACACTTAGCAAAAAACAATGAGCGGCTTCAAATCGCAGAGACCCTGTTATGACCACTCCGCATGCTCGAAGAGCTAACGCATCCTTAAACGTTTCAAATACGCTGCATTTGATTTAATCGTTTTAAATAGTTAAATAACAGTGAAGGAGGCATGCTTCTAGATATTTAAGAGTGTTCGATATACAAAATATTACTCAAATTGCATTATTTGGAGTAAAGTTGAACTCTCGTGCATAGTGTAAAAATAAATAAGACAATCTGGATTCAAACATCTAATATCCGACCTTCGAGTAGCGCAGATCGTTAAACTAATTACGAAAAAATGAAATATATATGAGAGCCAGGCTTCAAATCTCTCGACTACTAATTTTTTCTGTAATTTATTTGTATTTCCGCAAAATACATCCTAAAATATTTAATTCCGGCCACATAATCTACATTCACTTTACACTATATTAATTAATAATGCTGCCTTCTGTAACTCTATATATTTAATTGTGTATGTAGTACCACGTTCTAATAATAATGCTATAAATTAATGTAATAAAAGATAATAAAGCTTCATATATTTATGTATTTATTTATTTATTTATTTATTTATTACGTATTGGCGAGGAAAAAGTTTCACCCTTCAATTAAAATATTTCGTTTATATAGGTCACGTCTTGCCTAATATTGGCCCACATATCATGGACAATAATAATAATAATAATAATAATAATAATAATAATAATAATAATAATAATAATAATAATAATAGTCCAAAAACATTCAAGACTTAAAGTTTATAAAACACTGGCTCTTCAAACTTTTTTGTATGGTAGCGAAGTATGGACGTTGAAACAGAAGGATATACAGAGACTTAGATCTGCTGAAATGAGATATCTTCGGAGGACTGCAGGATACACACGGCTAGATCACAAAAAAATTAAGACTTCTTAGAAGAATTACACATGGAAACTTTAGAAAACAAAATTTCTGATTATAAGTCAAGATGGATGCAACATGTTCATCGAATGAAGATCACAGGATACCCAAACAAGTGTTAAGCTACCAACCTGCAGGAAGAAGACCAGGTCATCCATTCAAAAGACTTTTGTATGGTGTTTCTCTTGAGACCGAAACAGGTCAACAAATGGTCTAAATTCGTGAATGTACTATGATGATGATAATGATGATGATAATAATAATGATAATAATAATAATAATAATAATAATAATAATTTAGTAATAAAATAGTAATACTCCCAAATAGTTTTTTTAAGAGTGGACAGACAGAATAAAATAGAAAGCAATGTGTGAAATATTTCAATTTATCGTATTTTTATATTACGAATGCGATAATATTTTCTGAAAATAAATATTTGTTTAGGAAGAGATAATATAAAATCAATTAAATAAATTAACCTCGTCAGGAACCTAACCTGCGAACTTTTGCATACGAATCAAGTCTTAACGCACTGAGCTAAGCGTTCGCTCGTTTGCTGCCTATAGTAAAATGCTCTTCATTGGAGGAAGAGGAACGTATTGTTGCTCTACTGTGCAATTAGTTTACTCGTGTGAATCGCGCGTTAAAACTAAATGTTCGAGGTCAAGAGTCCGCTCATTCTTTTTGTTTTTTTGGCTAAGTCTACATAGTGTACACAATTACTTTATAGGCCAAAGATTGTAGATGTGATGTGAATGAAGATATGGAAGCGTCTATAAATAAATTTAAAGTAAAAAGTGAATATTTCATAATAGTGACTCTTTAACGCATGCCCCAAATGGGACTCAATGACCAATCACGTTTCAATGATTTCTGTTTTACAACCAATCAGAGTCGTGTTTCACGAAATATTTATCAGTGTTATGATTACCATATTAAAGAAGGCTCCTCCTTTTTAATATTCTGAACAGGTCTGACCATTATTTTGCAGTGACTGAGTCAACAGTAAAGCCGCCACATTTGAATGTTCAAAATGGCAGAAACAAGATTTGGCTGTGCTTCAAACGAAGATATAGACGAAATACAAATTTGACAATTTTTTTTAAATGATATTACGGAGTTCTTTTTGATAATTCTGTGTTCAATAATTGTGTTTTTAAATAATGATTTTACCGAGTTGTTTACTAAAAAAATTAATTAATAACCTATAATTTTGGTTATAATATACAGTTTGATGTGTTTAATTTTCTCTCACTAGGATGCATTCTTATAATATTGCGATGATATTTCAAGTTTCCCACGCCAGATGGCAATATATAACAAACATTATATGATTTTGTTGCAGTGGATGGAGAAACGAAACATAACATTTCTCATTTGTTTTCAAACATCGCCGTTTACATTAAATAAATAAATATTTTAAAGTAACTATATTTAAATAATGATTTGCGAATAAATAGCTTAATTTTATTCGTTAAGTAGTCCTAACAAATGCCACTATTGATTTCCAAATTCTCTAGATAAATTCACTCCTCACTTCGTGAGTCGTGTATTTATCGATAATTTGGAAATCACTCGTGGCATTACTTATGAAAAATGCTTCTTAAATGTAAATAAATGTACATCGTTAATAGAGTTATATGAAAGGAACGAATACACATAATGAAGGTAGGGTTTATAGTCTATACGTCAAAGAATATTCTTGTAATAATTTGGCGAGATATCGAGATCGAGTCAGCAACGTCCAACTCGGAGTGAGACATATAGCTGCCTGAACTAACAATATAATGTAAGATACTTCGATATAAACCAACAAGATACTTTCGCCGAATATACAGGAAAACGCTCACTGCGTTTACAAAGAGACCTAAAACACGTCTGGGGAAAAGAATCGTATATACTCAACCTAGGATTTAAAGAGAGATCAGGGCTTGCTTGGTTTAGGCTAGGGGCATGGAAATTTCTGAAAATTAGCGACGATCACGACATGCGAATATGTCCAATGTGCGGGAACTTTGAAGATGAGATACATATATTAGGAAATTGTAATGATTTAGAATATTTGAGACGTCAGTTATTAACGGAAATATTTCTAAATTCAAATCGGGAAAGATTGGCATGCTACGAATTATTGGTAAATCCAGAAAATTGGATAAACTTGGGTAAATTTCTGGACAAAACGCGTAAAATAAGAACGACACTTATTCATGAATAAATATATGTTATCAAAATGCAATACCATTAATTCTTAATAATTATATATAAATTAATTAGTGTATAATGCTATTGTGTTATTATTTAATTGTAATATTATTGTGTTTTCTTTATGTAATTGTAACGTTACTGCTTTTTTTCTGTTGTTGTTTATTTCTCTTTACATTAGTAGCAATTATTACTTCATTGTAACGGACTGTCAACAGCACGTACGGCTTACTGCCCGTGCGACCCATATTTGAAAATAATATTGTAAATATCTTACTTTTTGTCTAATAAAGTACTACTACTATAATAAAGATTAGTTCAGAAATTGACATATGGTTTTAATATACTAAGTAATACCCGACGAGCGCTGATACGCCTAAATTAATGAAAATTAATGTGTTTCAATGTTTAACTGATTAAGTAAAATTAAAAAATAACTATACATTTATATCGTAATTATTTTTAGATAGCCCATGCAGATTACCCGGCGTTGCCCAGGAATCTACTTATCCCGATATTTTTGGCATAAATGAGCTGAAAGATGAAAATTAATGTTTTTCTGTTTACATTAATAAGTTAGAGTAAACATTTATATCGTAATTATTTTTAGATACCCCGTGCTGATTTCCCGGCGTTGCCAACGAATCTACTTATACCGATCTTCTTGGCATAAATCAGCTGAAAGACGAAAATTAATATTTTTATGTTTAAATAAAAGTAAAAAATTATATTGTAATTATTTTTAGACACCCAGTGCAAAACCCAGCGTTGTCCGGGAATTGACTTCTCCCGATCTTCTTGGCAAAAATGAGCTTAAAAATATAATTCGTTATTTTGAGTTATCCGTAAGAGAATACCCGCCATGTGCTGCTATGCTTGCCCGGGAATTTACCTATCCCGATCTTCTTAGCATCAATGAAACACAAACATAGTTATTGCGAGTTATCTGTTAAAAATATAAATGTCCTGTCGCAGACTTTTTTTAAGAGTTTTTTGAGATATTCAATTCTGTGTACATTAGACAGCGTAAGCCATTTAAGCGTCCAAAAAGCGACGTCTTTCACGTTTTTCACAAAAGGGTGATTTTTTAATGATGAAGTGGTTGAGTGTTAAAATTCTCTTATAGCCTATAAACTTTTCGGGAAACTCCTGAAAATTTTGCAAAAAGCCCCATCACAATCATATGGCAGCGCATAGAATAAAAACAAACAAACATTAATGTTTATATACATTAGATGTTCCATCTACATTAAATGCTGTTCCTCTTTCAGGAGCTTTGTAGTAGGAAAGCGAATTTAGACCAAAATGTATTACCATTTTCTAACTAAACCTCATGGAACTTACCACTAATCGATATAGACAGGCAGTATATAGAAGCAGAGTGTAACCAGAAAATATCGCTCATCCTGCAGACGGAACTGAAACTTTCGTGGGGAAGGGAGAAATATATTGACCCTTTGGATGGGGATGATAGAAGTGCTATTGCATGTTTTCATTTGGGGGGATGGATGGCCCATAATTTAACAAATGATGAAGGCATTAAACTATGCCCACTATGCGATGACCATGAAAACTGGCAGCCTATTATAGCATTCTGTAGAGAGACAGAACAACTTAGATTACAGATGCTGCCGGAGAGATTTTTTCAGGTCGGATCGAGGGAGAGTGGCGTGTTGGGATCTTTTAGGACGGATCGAGAGTGAATCAAAAACATGCAAATTTTTGGGTTCAGTAAGAAAATTGAGATATAACAAAATTGTAGATTAAGGATATATGTATTAACAATAAGAAGAATCTCAATATGGTCTTTGTTTTCGATCTTTAATTATGTTATATAATAAGTAGGTCCGATAAGTTGAATAGTCTGATAGTGTATTTGATGCCTGCAAGGACGGGGGCGGTGGGTATAGCCCCGCGCCCCCGCGTGCTGTGTGTAATATTGTGTGTATTTTTTTTCTAATTTGTTTTCTAGGGCATTTTTTTTAATCTTAATGTACTGAGTGTGGATGAATGTAGATATGTATTATTGTGATTTAGTGTAGACATAGATTTTACTTATATGTAGCCTGTTATTGTTTTGTGATACAGGTGTATTTGTAGGCGTTTGTTTATATTATTAGTTTTATTTTTTAATCATGGAAAAATGCTGCACGTACGGCCAAGCAGGCCCGTGCGCAATGTAAATGCATATGTATTATCTTTATTCTGAAAAAAAGGCAATAAATTCCATTATCTACTACCAGTTTAAAGATAATTGAAATAATTGAGAAAACGTGAAAATAACACTTGTGACATTCTAATGCACGACAGAATGTAATATTGTAACGAATTTTATTACTGTGTTGCCCCATATTTCTTGAAATACGCAATCATATGTGTGACATGCGACCTTTCAAATTGTTCACAACTGATTCACACACACGCGAGCTCCTGGATCATTAATTACTGGTACAGTCCTATCTGCCTAACTGTAGTCTGTCTGTTTGTTTTAATTATGTTTTATCAATTATAGTTTTCATGGGTATATATCGCTGTTCAAGTTTTGACACGATCCGTTGATCAGAATTGTTTCACATTTTGAGGGGACATTTGACAAATCTTAGACAATTTAAGTTTGAAATTTCAATTTGCGGTTATTATTGGATTTACGCATAAACGGATATCATCATCATCATCATCACTCCAGGGATTGGGCAATTGCCCGTTCCGACTTCATAATGCATCAGCCGTGGGGCCAGCTCCACTGTCCTCGGTTCGGGTCCGAGCTCGGTCCCGTGCCTTGGCCTCCCGCGGATTTTCCACGCTGCGAGGGACCGCGCTCGTTCGCGGTGCACTCTTCGGCCGCCACTCAACGGTCGACTCAGAACTGGCACGGACTCGGGGAATCCGACTGTCTAATTAAAACAAAGCATTGCGAGGGCCCTAGCGGGTGTTGACGCAATGTTCTAGGTCTTCCAACATCACGCCTTCCTCTTGCTTGATAATTTCTTGCTAACAATGGATATCTCTCCTTACTCATTCCATCCATGTGATCAATCCATTTCTGTCTGTAATTCGTGACTTTATCCAATAAAGGCTGTACTTTCAATTTTTCTCTTATATCCTCATTTCTTATTCTATCAAGTCTTGTACATCCTTTTACTTGTCTTAGGAACCGCATCTCTGCCGTCTGTATTCTATCCTTGTGTCTTTTCACTGGAGCCCCCCAGGAGTTATCACCTTGACGTGGGGGGAGGCTTAGTACCCGATGAACCAGACGACTCTACTGCGGAAGATTGACTTAGGTTAATCTTGCTGGTGGGTAAGAGGCGAGGGGAACTAAGTATAGCTCACAACGAAGGAATGGCGTCTGTATCCATATTGGGCGGTCACATCTTCGTCAAGTCTTCAACGGTCAACAGGGCGACAAGGAATAGCACAGCTAAACTTGTAAGGCTTGAAGAGCGGAAGAAGCAGCCCTCTCTTGGGGGTGGATACCCAGAGGAGCATGTTTGGAGGCTCAGAGGAAGCAGCCCTTCCACCATCTTTGTCCTGCAAAGCGCTCGTAACGCTTCCAGGAGACATTTATCTTACTGAGAAGCTTCATGGAAATAAGCCGGATTGTCATAAACGTATATTAAAACATAAATAGATATTATATTTTAGATAAAAATCACACTTTATGATTGATGGTCGACCCCTCAACACATTAATGTATGCAGATGATCAAGTAATATTGGCTACTTCTGAAGATCACCTACAAAGAGCAGTAAATAGATTGTCAAATATAACCCAAGATTATAATTTAAAAATTTCGGTAAGACAAAAACTATGGCGTTTCAAGGGAAAATACCGATACGAACTAAAATTGTTATTAACAACAATATAATAGAACAAGTTAATAACTTTACTTATCTTGGCTGCAATCTTTCCTACGACACATGTAAAGACATAGACATAAAATTGGTCAAATTTCAAAAACTTATAGGAACAATAAAAAACTTTCTTTTCCGAAATGTACGTCCAGATACAATTCTAAAATTTTATAAAACAATGGCTCTTCCAACTCTACTTTATGGTTCTGAAACCTGGACTCTTACTACAGGTAAATTAAATAGGATAGTAGCTGCAGAAATGAAGTTATTAAGACCTTTCGCGGGTTATACGTTTTATGATCACATACGTAATGAAGATACCCGCAAAGCTCTCAACACACCAGCAATAACTGAAATCATTCAAAAATATCAAAATAATTGGCATGAACACCTTCTGAGAATGCCAAACAATAGACTACCTCTGCAGCTATTGAACTACAGACCCAAAGGGCGAAGAGACCCAGGAAGACCTAAGAAAAGATGGAGGGAACAATTTCTTTCCTGAAGCGGAACAGGCCAATGGCCTAATCCATGACTACCATTAATGATGATGACATAAAAATAACGAAGTTTTCCTTAGACACATAAATCGTTAAAAATGTCGAACTAGTAATTAAATATTGTAGCAATTGATGTAGTTCTGGCGTAAATAATTCACACAGATGTCGTATAATATTTCACTAATCGCTTCATTTACTTCTACAAATGAGCAGTTAAATATCAGTCACAATTTACTGTAGCAATTAATGTTTATATTACTCACAATTATTTCACAGTGTCCACTCACTACAGCTCTCTCGCTCTGTTCTCTGTACCGCTGCCAAAACACAAATTGTCCTCGCCACATTTTATGTAGATGAGGAGGAACTTTCTAGGCTTAGGTTCGAGTTACTTAGAAACATAGGTGCCTTGGCCAGATCTTTCCCGAAAGAGGACGGAGGTGATGGTAGACATCCCAGAATCTAAGTGGTTTTCGCGGGTCTATAGACTCGCGAATCTATTCCGACTAACGCGATACCTCTAATCTCGCCTTCCCGCGAAATTTAAACGACGTTATTACGACACGCCACAATACAATTAATTATAAAAATATTATAAACTAGGTATAATAATCCCTGTTTTAATATACTGTACTCTATGTAACAGAACTCTGCCGACAAACTTTCGCAAGTTTAGATATGCTGAGTGTTTTGATATAACGAACCCATTGATATGTATTGCGTCCCTGGACGGTGTTATGATGGTTTTGATAGATTTCAAAGAAAAATATAAAATAATGAACTAATTAACATTTTGAGCAGAACCATAAACTGTAATAAAAACACTACAAAAATTATTTGAGTAACGAATCAAAACAAGGTCAAAATGCACACTTGTTTCTTAACACTATACTGCTAGTATTCTGTTACGCTTCATACATGTAAATACTGAATATAAGATTAAAGCAGGTGTTCGAAATATCGACGCACGCGACCACGACAAACTGTAGTGTTTTCATTCCGGTTTATGATTTTGCAGTACCTACTTGATTGAGATAATGATTCTTTTTTTTCAATATTTTTCTTTGCTGTCTACGAGAAACTCTTTTTTCGAAAAGATTAGAAATTTTCAATTACATTATCTAACCAATCTATATGAATGGATATGTAACTTATTGCAACAACTAAAGGGACAATTCATTACTTTCAAATTTGTTTAAATGTCTAAAAATATGTTAGTATCCCAGCTTATTTCTTTTAATGACGACATATTAAGTGATCATCAAAGTGGATAGAGAAAGAGGTCAATAATGGAAGAGCTTATAAGTTCCATAGATTCTACAAAGCAAGTATTAAGGTTGGAATTAGAATATCCTCAGAATTTGATATAACAAAAGGATTAAGACAAGGATGCGGGATGTCACCAACATTGTTCAAGATATATTTAGAAGATGTATTAATGAAATGGAATAAGTCATGTAGAGGAATGGGAATCGATATTAATGGCCATTTACTGCACAATTTATTATTCGCTGATGACCAGATTATAATAGGACAAGATAAAGAAGATATAGAATATATGATAAGAAAGTTGGTCGATGCATTTGAGATAGGTGGACTGAAGATAAATTATATTAAAACAGAATATATGGTAATCGGAGCAAATTCAGAAGACCTACAAATAAATAATATGATAATTAAACGTGTTGAAGAATTTAAATATCTTGGATCTATAATAGATACATTTGGTACTTGTGAAAAATATATTATTAACAGAGTAAATTGTGCAAGGAAGGCGATTAGATCCCTGAATGGTCTTTTATGGAATAGAAATTTGACCAGAAAAACAAAAAAAGGGATTATACAGACAATAATAGAAAGTATACTTACATATGGATCAGAAAGCTGGACAATAAATGAAAGGATGCAGAAAAGAATCTTGGCGACAGAAATGGATGGATTACGGAGAAGTATGAGAATATCCAGGCTACAACATATTCGAAATACATATATCAGACAAGAAATGGATGCACAGGAAACTGTTATCGATAGGATAACAAAGAGAGCTCTACAGTGGTATGGACATGTACAACGGATGCCGGAAGACCAGTGGGCTAAACAGGTGTTGGATTGGATGGTACCAGGCAGAAGGAAAAGGGGAAGAAGTAGAAGAACATGGTATGAGGGAATATATGATGCCATGATGAAGAGGGGTATGGAAGATGGACAATGGGAAGATAGGAATCTCTGGAAAGCAGGAATCAAGGGCAAACTGCTGTAAAGCTGAAAGCCTGTATTAAGTAAGTAAGATTCTACAAAATAAATGGGAATATGACAGCACTGTATATCAAACATATAATAGGTAGACCTCCAAACGCATACGATTGAGTTAAGAGGGAGCAATTATATCTATAGTATCCTGCCAGAATTCGCAATTCTTAAAAATAGTAATTGTTGAATATGTCCAAATGGCACAATGAGTATAGTGCTTATAGCAAAGAATATTCACAACTGATCAAAGATAGAAAATTTATTACTTTCTCCGCTACTCAATTTTTTTGCTAGATCATGAAATCAAATCTTTAGGGTATTAAGAGTTCTTACAACTTAATAGTACCATTCAGCTGTTGATATTTGACCATGGTATAAGACGATAGTGAGGAAATACATACGCTTTACCTGAAAACTGAGAAAGGAAGGCAATATCTATTACACTATATATATATACATTATATATATATATATATATATATATATATATATATATATATATATACAAGCTATTGACTGAAGATCGTTTGGAATTTTTGAGTGGGATTGCAGATGGATAATCAAAACAGAACAAGTATACATTTAGATATTGAGACAGTAGAGATAGCAATTGGAAGTTTAAGAAAATAGAACGGCTTGTGGGGAAGGAGTACAACCAGAATTAATTAAATGTGGTACAAGGAAATTATTTGAATTGTTAAGGAGCGTTTTTGAGAGATGCCTAAACGGAGAAGATGTACCTGTAAAATGGAAAATTGGGTTGATATCAGTGATTCATAAGAAGGGAAGAAAGGATGAGTGCAATAATTATAGAGGAATCACCGCAATGAATGTTTTTAGCCGTATATATGGAAAAATAATC
The DNA here is from genome assembly GCA_030220185.1 of Diploptera punctata. Classification (NCBI taxonomy): domain Eukaryota; kingdom Metazoa; phylum Arthropoda; class Insecta; order Blattodea; family Blaberidae; genus Diploptera; species Diploptera punctata. The sequence goes on from JASPKZ010004583.1 coordinate 362,792, forward strand.
AAATACTAGCAGGCGTTAGGTCTGAGAGATCTACAATTGATCACATATATGTGGTAAAACAATTAATTGAAAAGACGAATAATAACAACCAACAAGTTTTATTTCACATTTGTGGATTTAGAAAAGGCGTATGACACTGTACCTTTACAAAAGTTGTGGAAAGCATTGGAAATATGGCCATAAATGATAAAATTATTATTGCAATAAAAATGTATAAAAATGCAGTATCTAAAATTAAAATTGAAAAATATATATCAGAAGAAATTAAAGTAATAAAAGGCCTTCGTCAAGGTTGTAACATATCACCAACATTATTTAATATATTTATACATAAAGCACTGTCAAACTGGAGCAAAAAAATGTTCAGGAATGGGAGTACCAATTGGAGATGGATCAACAGATACAATATATACACTGTTTTTTTGCGGATGACCAGATAATAATTGCTCAAGAATATGAAGTCATGGAGTTTATGTTCAGAAAATTATTGGACGAATACGATAAGTGGAGTTTGAAAATAAATTTAAGAAAAAAAACATTTTATATGGGATGTGGAGCCGAAACCGAAGATTTGATATTAAAAGACGAGTAGGGGTTTATTAGAGGATGTTAAGAATTTAAGTATCTGGGAGTAAAATTAGATAAAGAGGATAAACAAGAAAATTATATTAAGAACAGAATAAATAAAGATAGAGCAATAAAAGCAATGATGAATGGAGTCTTATGGAACAGACATGTAACCAGGAAAAATAAGTTACAAATATACAATTCAATAGTGAGAAGTACTGTCACATATGGACCTGAAGTTTGGAAATTCAACAAAAACTCAGAACAGAAACTTATGTCGATGGAAATGGATTTCTTGAGGAGAACAGCAAGATGTTCAAAATTAGACAAAATAAGAAATGTTGTCATAAGAGAAAAAATGAATATTGATTATTCAATAGTAGATTATATACAGTATAAGCAATTAAATAGGTACGGGCACGTACGACGAATGCAAGAAGAAAGATTACCCAGGAAAACACTGGAATGGTGTTCACCTGGAAGAAGGAGGAGAGAAAGACCTCGAAACTCGTGGATGCAGGAAATAAGAACTGGAATGATAGCAAGGGGACTAGAGGACATGGATAGCATGGAGAGAGACGAGTAGAGAAGAAAAATAAAAATTAAGGCACAGAAAGATGTGTAAACATTACAATTCTGTATATAAATAAATAAAATACATATATAGCCGTACGTTCATATTTATTACATCAACTATATGTAGACTTCAAAAAAGCATATGATTCAATTAAGAGGGAGAAGTTATATAGTATCCTGCTGGAGTTCGGAATTCCTAAAAAGTTAGTTAGACTTATACGAATGTGTCTAAATGGCTCAACGAGTAGGGTGTGTGTAGGCAAACAGTTTTCAGACACTTTTGAAATCCAGAATGGGTTGAAGCAAGGAGATGCACTATCTCCTCTACTATTTAATTTTGTACTAGAGCATGCCATTAAATCTTTAGAGAATGAGGAAGGCTTACAACTCAATGGTATTAATAAGCTGTTAGTTTATGCTGATGATGTGGTACTACTGGCCGATAGCGAGGAGATACTAAAGGACAACACGCACACACTATTGAGTAACACTAAGAAATTAGGACTGGAAGTAATTATCAGTAAAACTAAATATATGGTCACATGTAGAAATTCATTATATAATGGAAATGGACAGCTAATGATAAATGAGGAAAATTTTGAGGAAGTGGCTGAATTCAAATACCTAGGAACAATAATCACAAATAGGAATGAGATGCACAAAGAAATTAAACATAGGCTCAATTCTGGAAATGCATGCTATTATGCATTGCAGAGACATTTGATGTCCCAACTCCTTTCAAGAAACGTTAAGCTGAAAATATATAAAACTATTATTCTACCAGTTATATTATATGGGTGAGAAACATGGACTCTTACTTTGAGGGAGGAAAGGAGATTACGAGTATTTGAGAATAAAGTTCTTAGGAAAACTTTTGGACCAAAGAGATGTGAACAAACAGGTGAATGGAGAAGACTACACAACAATGAACTACATGGTCTTTATAGGAAGCCAGATATAATAAGAACAGTTAAGTCTCGTAGACTGCGATGGGCAGGACATGTTGCACGTATGGGGAATGAAAGACGTGCATGGAAACTTCTTGTAGGAAAGCCAGAAGGAAAACGCCCAGTTGGTAGACCAAGAATGAGGTGGGAGAACAACATTAACTATGATTTGAGGGAAGTAGATTGTACAGGGAATGATTGGAAAGAATTGGCTCAGGATAGGGATGTGTGGAGAGCTTATGTCCGCGCGGCCATGAACCTACGGGTTCGATAGTGCCAGTGAGTAAGTAAGTAAGTTCATATTTATTAGTAAATGGGAATCGTTGCATTGAAGAATATGAATTATACTGGGAATATATTGACTTAGGCTTTCACGGCCGCAGTTAGTATGATGATCTTGTAGATGAAATCCGGGAAATCTTCTACACGTTCATTATACAGGTAATGATTGGAAAACATGAACTCAGGATAGGTATGTATAGATAGTTTATAAACACGCGGTGGTCACGAACCTGCTGGTTAAATCATACCAGCCGAGTTATATTATAAACATGAAATACTTCTTCTTCTTCTTTTTCTTCTTCCGAATGCAGTATTGGATGATGATGCCCGTTCTGCGACTACAAAAATTGATCTTTCCATCGGTTGAAGGGTCTTCCGAGGTCTCTTTTGCCTTTAGGGTTGAGGTGGTAAATCATCTTTGGTAAACGGGAATTTGACATTCTCTGGACGTGTTGGAACCATTTCATCTGATAATTTTGTATATGTTCAACCATTTCCCTACTATTCCACTGCATCCTTATCTGATCACTTTTCATTCTATCCCTTAATGTTACCACAGTTAGTGATCGGAGGAATCTCATTTGTGAACTATTAATGCGGGATTTATCTTTTGCTCGAAGTTTCCAGCATTCACTTCCGTATAGTAGAGCAGGTTTGGCTATGGCATTATGAAATCTCAATTGGATTTCTTTCCTCATTTGTTTTCCAAAATTTCTCCTAATTATACCATTTAATCTGTTATATTTATCTAAATTTGTTTCCACATCTTTTTGATTATGAAACTGTGATATATTATTACCTAAATAATTAAAGTGTGTTACTTGTTCTCTTGGTGTATTATTTATTATTATTTTTACTCTCGGAAGTCCCTTTCCAGTGATTGCCATGGATTTGGTTTTATTTTCAGATATTTTCATGTTGTATTTTTCCAGGGTATTCTGCAATTTAAACACTGATCAGGCATAAAACGGAGCAATAAAGAAGTATTTTCCATCTCCAAATTAATTTTAAGCTATGTAGACTCACCTTTATTTTAATTAAATGTATTTAAACTCATAATAAACAAACATGAAATACATGTCCTCTTATTAATTATAACTTTCATTTGTTAGCTACAAATTCATGGGAGATGGCATTCACTTGTTTCCTTTTCATTGTAAAAATAGGATAATAAAATGGAGTGTGGGTGGTATTATGAAGGAAACTACTTGTACTTACACAAAGGAACAGACAAACAAAAATTGACTAAAAAGTTGCTTCATTCATCTGAATATCCTTAATGACTGTTTCGGCGGCATTTCTATGTTTGTACCTAGTAAATATGCTTATATGTCTTTCATCCAAAAAAGAAATAAAATCAATTTAAATGCATGACACGGCGTCACTTCCCCCAGTTGAACAAAGCAGTATTATAAGAATTTTAATATTAAAATTTTCAAAAGATTTTTCTTTTACATTAAGCACAATTACAAAGAGTAAAAAAGTACATTTCTATATCAATTTTCAGACATAAAACGGAGCAATAAAGAAGTATTTTCCATCTCCAAATCAATTTTAAGCTATGTAGACTCGCCTTTACTTTAATTAAATGTATTCTTCTTCTTCTTCTTCTTCGGCTTTCCCCCACTTATAGGTTTGCCGTCTTCAGTTTCCATTTATCTCTATCATTACAATCTCCCTCTTCCAAATTCCGATCATCCATTATAGTTCTGACGTAGGTTTTCCATTTCCATCTTGGTCTGCCACGTTTATTTCTTCCAGGGGGTGACCATTGGTATATATTTTTTGGCCATCTTTCATTTTCCATTCTTTGTACATGGTCATACCATTTAAGTGTTTGATTTTCAATCCTTTTAACAACATATGTGGTGACATTCATTTCTCTCCAAAGGAATTCATTTCTTATTTTATCCCGTCTTGTTTTTTGGAGGCTTCTTCTAAAATAATCGAATTCAACTGTTCTAATTTTGTTCTTTTGTAATTCCGTCAAAGACAAAGTTTTACTTCCATATGACAAAATATTCTGTATTATGCTCTTATAAATTTTCATTTTAGTTTCCTTTGTAATATTTTTATTCCAAATTATTCCATATAATGTCTTAGTTGCATTTTTTGCCATTGCAATTTTAGTCTGTACATCTCTCTTTTATGTGATTAAACTCATAATAAACACACATAGAGGAATACAATTTTTTTTATTTAAAGCGAATTTTGAAATCAGCTCGATCAATCTTCTCTTCATGTAGTATGGCAGAGTAATTGTACAGTATTAAAGTGTTACGTTCTAGGCCCCAATACTGAGAACTTAAAAATTACTTTACAGAATTTTTTTAGTTGCATCATTATTATAAAATTTTTTTTAGTTACATCATTATTATCCCTCCATGGTACCTTTACCTTGTCGTGGTGGAGTGGCTTGCGTGCTTAAATGATCCTGAGAGCTATGCCGGCGGTAGCATTGCTGCCGATAGGGTTACCCATGCCGGACTGGTCGAAGGCGATAAGCCAGATGAAAAAAGTACCTTGGTCGAAAGAGTGACGATCTTTCACCGTAAAAATACAACTGTCAAGAAATGCGGACATGGGTTCAGCTGGGGTAAAATTTTCCGGAGGTCAAATAGTCCCCCATTCGTTTCTCCGGGCGGGGACTACTTCAGGGAACCCATGCCAAAGACAACTAATGACTAATGAGGAAAATTTTGAGGAAGTGGCTGAATTCAAATACCTAGGAACAATAATCACAAATAGGAATGAGATGCACAAAGAAATTAAACATATGCTCAATTCTGGAAATGCGTGCTATTATGCATGGCAGAGACTCTTGATGTCCCAACTCCTTTCAAAAAACGTTAAACTGAAAATATATAAAACTATTATTCTACCAGTCCCTCCATGGTATCTTTACCTTGTCGTGGTGGAGTGGCTTGTGTGCTTAAATGATCCTGAGAGCTATGCCGGCGGTAGCATTGCTGCCGATAGGGTTACCCATGCCGGACTGGTCGAAGGTGATAAGCCAGACGAAATAAGTACCTTGGTCGAAAGAGTGACGATCTTTCACCGTAAAAATACAACCATCAAGAAATGCGGACATGGGTTCTTACTGGGGTAAAATTTTCCGGAGGTCAAATAGTCCCCCATTCGGTTCTCCGGGCGGGGACTACTTCAGGGAACCCATGCCAAAGGCTCAAACACAGGGACATGTTCCTAGGAACATGGAATGTTAGGACTTTATACAATAGCGGGGCACTAGAGATATTAACGCGGGAATTGGATAAATCGCCCTTGGATATAGTCGCTTTACAGGAAGTTAGGTGGCCAGGAGAAGGTAGTCAGGAATCAGGAAGCTTTGCATTATACTATGGGGGTGCAGAAAGACCTGCATTTGGAACGGGTTTTTTAGTCAGAAGGAGGATCCTATCCGCTATCCGAGATATTAAGTTTGTTAGTGATAGGATATCATACATAATTCTAAAGGGTAAACGACATGATTTTATAATTGTAAATGTACATGCCCCCACAGAAGATAAAGATGACAAGATCAAGGATGAGTTCTATGAAGAATTAGAATGCTTATTTGATAGCCTTTCACGATATCATATGAAAATTGTCTTAGGAGATTTTAATGCAAAAGTGGGGCGGGAAGATATATTCAAACCAACAATAGGCAAATTCAGTCTTCATGAAGATAGTAACGACAACGGGGTTAGATTAGTCACATTTGCCACATCAAAGAATCTCATTGTTAAGAGCACAACATTTCAGCATAAGGATATTCATAAATACACCTGGACGTCCCCAGATGGAGAAACTCGGAACCAGATAGATCATGTATTAGTGGATAAACGCTGGCACAGTAGCATCATTGATGTTAGATCAGTTAGAGGGACAGACTGCAATTCAGATCATCATCTGGTCAGGGTGAAAATCAGACAACGGCTATCGCTTATGAGAGGAACAAACGCTAAAGATGATTCTGTAAAATATGAATTAAAAAACTTGAAAAATGATGAAATGCGGCAAGAATACCAAATCAAAATTGCTAATAGATTTGAAGTACTGGAATCTTCAGATGACAATGTGGCAAACGAAGAAGAAACTGATATAAATAAAGAATGGGAGGCTATAAGAGATACTATTAAATTGTCAGCATCAGAAAGCATTGGTTGTTTAAAAAAGAGGCAAAACAAGAAATGGTTTGATGAGGAATGTGCCGACATTGTAAAGAAAAGAAAGCTAGCAAAAATGAAATGGTTACACGAGCCAAATGAGGTAAATTTAGAGCAATTGGGTAGTGTTAGACGGGAAACCACCAAGTTACTAAAGAGTAAAAAGAGGGAATATTTGAGAGAGAAGATTAATGATCTTGAAATGAATGCAAAAATAGGAACATTAGAGAATTATATCAGGGAATTAGTATAGAGAAGAAAGGGTTTCAGGCTAGAACAAACATAATTCGGAATGAAAATGGGGATATGATTGCAGATTCCAAGAGTATATTAAATAGATGGAAAAGTTATTTTAATCAGCTATTAAATGTACATACAGAACAGGACATTGAGGAGGATAAGTTACAGACAGCAGAAATGCTAGTCGCAGAGCCAAGTGCATTAGAGGTTGAAATGGCAATTGAAAAATTGAAGATGTATAAAGCATCAGGTTCAGATGAGATCCCAGCAGAACTGATAAAATCAGGGGGAGAAAAATTGATGGACAAGATACGCTGTTTGCTTAGTATGATTTGGGAAAAAGAAGCTCTTCCAGATGAATGGAAGGAATCAATTATCGTACCAATTTATAAGAAAGGAGATAAAACTGATTGCAACAACTACAGGGGCATCTCATTACTTTCAACTTCGTACAAAATTCTAACAAATATATTAGTCAGCAGACTTACTCCCTATATTGATGACATTCTAGGAGATCATCAATGTGCATTTAGAAGAAACAGGTCTACAACAGATCAGATTTTTAGTATAAGACAGATTTTAGAAAAGAAATGGGAATATAATGGTACTGTACATCAACTATATGTAGACTTCAAAAAAGCATATGATTCAATTAAGAGGGAGAAGTTATATAGTATCCTGCTGGAGTTCGGAATTCCTAAAAAGTTAGTTAGACTTATACGAATGTGTCTAAATGGCTCAACGAGTAGGGTGCGTGTAGGCAAACAGTTTTCAGACACTTTTGAAATCCAGAATGGGTTGAAGCAAGGAGATGCACTATCTCCTCTACTATTTAATTTTGTACTAGAGCATGCCATTAAATCTTTAGAGAATGAGGAAGGCTTACAACTGAATGGTATTAATAAGCTGTTAGTTTATGCTGATGATGTAGTACTACTGGCCGATAGCGAGGAGATACTAAAGGCCAACACGCACACACTATTGAGTAACACTAAGAAATTAGGACTGGAAGTAAATATCAGTAAAACTAAATATATGGTCACACGTAGAAATACATTATATAATGGAAATGGACAGCTAATGACAAATGAGGGAAATTTTGAGGAATTGGCTGAATTCAAATACCTAGGAACAATAATCACAAATAGGAATGAGATGCACAAAGAAATTAAACATAGGCTCAATTCTGGAAATGCATGCTATTATGCATTGCAGAGACTTTTGATGTCCCAACTCCTTTCAAAAAACGTTAAGCTGAAAATATATAAAACTATTGTTCTACCAGTTATATTATATGGGTGCGAAACATGGACTCTTACTTTAAGGGAGGAAAGGAGATTACGAGTATTTGAGAATAAAGTTCTTAGGAAAATTTTTGGACCAAAGAGAGATGAACAGACAGGTGAATGGAGAAGACTACATAACAATGAACTACATGGTCTTTATAGGAAGCCAGATATAATAAGAACAGTTAAGTCCCGTAGACTGCGATGGGCAGGACATGTTGCGCGTATGGGGAATGAAAGACGTGCATGGAAACTTCTTGTAGGAAAGCCAGAAGGAAAACGCCCAGTTGGTAGACCAAGAATGAGGTGGGAGAACAACATTAACTATGATTTGAGGGAAGTAGATTATACAGGGAATGATTGGAAAGCATTAGCTCAGGATAGGGATGTATGGAGAGCTTATGTCCGTGCGGCCATGAACCTACGGGTTCGATAGTGCCAGTGAGTAAGTAAGTAAGTAAGTAAGTATTATTCTACCAGTTATATTATATGGGTGCGAAACATGGACTCTTACTTTAAGGGAGGAAAGGAGATTACAAGTATTTGAGAATAAAGTACTTAGGAACATTTTTGGACCAAAGAGAGATGAACAGACAGGTGAATGGAGAAGACTACGTAACAATGAACTACATGGTCTTTATAGGAAGCCAGATATAATAAGAACAGTTAAGTCTCGTAGACTGCGATGGGCAAGACATGTTGCACGTATGGGGAATGAAAGACTTGCATGGAAGCTTCTTGTAGGAAAGCCAGAGGGAAAACGCCCAGTTGGTAGACCAAGAATGAGGTGGGAGTATAACATTAACTATGATTTGAGGGAAGTAGATTATACAGGGAATGATTGGAAAGTATTAGCTCAGGATAGGGATGTATGGAGAGCGTATGTCCGCGCGGCCATGAACCTACGGGTTCGATAGAGCCAGTGAGTAAGTAAGTAAGCAAGCATCAGTATTATACAAGAGTGAAATGTATACGATAATTCGAAATGCCTATACACACTTCCGTGGGCTGTGCTAGATGCTTAAGCAAATAAAAATCTTATGAGGAACGAATATTTGAAAATGTAGGCTCTACTATTAAATTAATTAATTCTCTTGGTTAACTACAACCATTACTTTTTTTTTTGAAAAGCTGAGGTAATATTGTCTGAAAATGGACAAGTATGAAGTGCGCTGGTGCAAACGGATTTGTTCAAGAATATTCAGTAACACATCCGCTGAGGATTACAACACCGCTGCATAAACCTGGGACCCACATCAGATTGTAAACAAACGACACCTGCCATCGGATGTCCTTCGTCACTGTTCTAATATGAAGTACGATACTTTATACATTGTTTTTTTATCGTTCTAGCATTAAATTGTATATTTTGAACATGGGGTCTATAACTCATGGGTAAATAACTTCTGAATTAGTCTGCATGTATAGGTTTCTGAGATGTGAATTCCCTGTGAATTAGTCTGCATGTATAGGTTTCTGAGATGTGAATTCCCTGTGAATTAGTCTGCATGTATAGGTTTCTGAGATGTGAATTCCCTGTGAATTAGTCTGCATGTATAGGTTTCTGAGATGTGAATTCCCTGTGAATTAGTCTGCATGTATAGGTTTCTGAGATGTGAATTTCCTGTGAATTAGTCTGCATGTATAGGTTTCTGAGATGTGAATTCCCTGTGAATTAGTCTGCATGTATAGGTTTCTGAGATGTGAATTCCCTGTGAATTAGTCTGCATGTATAGGTTTCTGAGATGTGAATTCCCTGTGAATTAGTCTGCATGTATAGGTTTCTGAGATGTGAATTCCCTGTGAATTAGTCTGCATGTATAGGTTTCTGAGATGTGAATTCCCTGTGAATTAGTCTGCATGTATAGGTTTCTGAGATGTGAATTCCCTGTGAATTAGTCTGCATGTATAGGTTTCTGAGATGTGAATTCCCTGTGAATTAGTCTGCATGTATAGGTTTCTGAGATGTGAATTCCCTGTATTAAAAGAGAATAGAAAAAAGTCTGAAAGTCCATAATTTATATTTTTTGTCCTTATGTTATTAATATTACGAGGTTCGATGGTCAGGCCTAGATAACCCACAGGATTACTTGATTGAGAATAGGGACCAATAGTAAACATACATTGTAAACATACACGGATCAGTTAAAATGAAACTAAAACTAAATTGAGGTAAAATAGACTACGAGTAATATAGTGGCTTCTATGTTTGCCTTAGAGAGTCGTAAATGAACAAAAAATATTGGTATCTTCACCATGAATGATATAATTATTTTAACCTTTACAATGCTACGAACGGGTATATCCGTTGGCAAAGAAAATGCTTGCTGTGCTATGGGTGTGTATATCCATTCTCAACTCCAAACGTCTGCTAGTTATATGATATGTATTGCATTGCTTTCAAACTAAGCAGGCATATACTGCCATATCCTAGGAACCTAAATAAACTTTTTCCATATTTCTCCCTGCATTCAGCAAGGAGGGTTTTAAAGACTGGAAATATCTCAGCAGTGAAAAGGTTAAATAAAAAAACTCTGGTTGAACTGTCTCCAGATTTCATTAAAAAAATTAAATTATGTTCATATCTAATATATAAAAATGAATGTTTGTTTGTTCGTACTTTATGCGCGGCCATGCTGTTAATCTGATTGTGATGGGGCATTTTGCAAAATGTTCAGGAGATTCCCGGGATAAACATAGGCTATAAGAGAGTTGTCATACTCAATTCCTACACCCTTTGTAGTGGAAAACGTGAACAAAAAGTAGCTCTTTGGACTCTTAAATGGCTTACGCTGCCTAAACCATAACAAATACACAAAATTAATATATGCAGAATTGAATATCTCAACAAACTCTACAAACCAGTCCACGACAGAATATGTTTATCTCTTACGGATAGCTCACAATAACCATTTTTGTCTTTCTTTGATGCCAAGAAGATCGAGACAAGTACGTAGATTCCTGTGCAAGCATAGCAGCACATGGTGGGAATTCTTTTACGGATAACTCACAATAACAAATTTTGTTTTTTAGCTCATTTATGCCAAGAAGATCGAGATAAGTAGATTCCTGGGTAACACCGGTGTATATCGTAATTATTTTAAGATTCCCCGTGCTGATTACCCGGTGTTACCCGGGAATCTACTTATCTTGATCTTCTTGGCATAAGTGAGCTAAAAAAAACCAAATTTGATATTGTGAGTTATCCGTAAAAGAATACCCCCCATGTGCTGTAATTACGATATACATTTAGGTATTATGCATTGCAGAGACTCTTGATGTCCCAACTCCTTTCAAAAAAACGTTAAACTGAAAATATATAAAACTATTATTCTACCATATTATTATATGGGTGCGAAACATGGACTCTTACTTTAAGGGAGGAAAGGAGATTACAAGTATTTGAGAATAAAGTACTTAGGAACATTTTTGGACCAAAGAGAGATGAACAGACATGTGAATGGAGAAGGTACATAACAATGAACTACATGGTCTTTATAGGAAGCCAGATATAATAAGAACAGTTAAGTCTCGTAAACTGCGATGGGCAGGACATATTGCACATATGGGGAATGAAAGACGTGCATGGAAGCTTCTTGTAGGAAAGCCAGAGGGAGAACGTCCAGTTGGTAGACCAAGAATGAGGTGGGAGAATAACATTAACTACGATTTGAGGGAAGTAGATTATACAGGGAATGATTGGAAAGCATTAGCTCAGGATAGGGATGTATGGAGAGCTTATATGTCCGCGCGGCCATGAACCTACGGGTTCGATAGTGCCAGTGAGTAAGTAAGTATACATATAGGTACTTTTTATTTTACTTACTCAACTAATCATAAGAAATACATTAATTTTTGTCCTTCAACTCATTTATGTCAAGAAGATCGGGATAAATAGATTCCCGGCCAACGCCGGGTAATCAGCACAGGGTATCTAAAGAATATAATGTTATATATTTTTTCCTTTTACTTATTCAACTAAACATAAAAGTACATTATTTTTAATTTATTTAGGCGTAGCAGCGCATGCCGGGTATTAGCTAGTAAATTCCAACTAATGGTGGCAAAGATGCTAATAAAGTATAAAATAATAAAGAAATATCTACTTGTAGCCCTTCAGTTGCCGTAATCTGTATTAATATAACTTAGGTATTAATAATTTAATCGCCCGCGGTGGACTAGTGGTCATGCTTCTTGCCTCTATTTCCGAGTATGTCGGGTTCAAACCCGGCCGCGGTCGATGGATTTTTTAGGACGGAAAATCCAAGGATTAAGTCCTCCGAGAGGGACCTTGCGCAGTAAAGATTTTTCAGGCTCGTAAAAGATCCTTAAACCCGAATAAAGTAGCCTGTAAGCAAAATTTACCGACCTCAACTTCTAAGTAATACGTTACCTGGTTGTTAGATGTCTCATCGGGTCGGTGTGTTGAACGTATGCCATCCATGACATCTATGAGCAATTAAGGTAACTAAAAATTAACTTGGTCTAGTAACTCCTTACAAAGGAGAGGCTGTGACTTAACAATGGGCTACGCTATTGTAGATAGATTAACAATTTAAAGACATTTTCTGACATTAATGTAAATATGTACAGAATGTTATAGCATTTAATAAACAAACTTTCAGGAATAATATGCTATGCAGAGAGGGCAAATTTTGTTAAGGAACATATACTCCCAAACATGGCGTTTATGAATTCAATTTAATACTCAAGTTGTCCGCCCCCTGAAGTTCAACAGCGAATGAAAACAATTGTAGGCAAGATAGTCTTATTGAAAGCATATCTATGCTGATATGCTAGGACTTCTTTAGATGTAGTGAAATGTGCAATTCATTCGTGCAATCAGTTGAACTCTGGTAGCAACTCGAGTTTCACACACCATTTTATTAACACGCCCTCCCCACAAAAATAAACTTGATTATGTAGCGTAGCGAGCGTCTGCACCAATACACAGAGTCATAAACTTGTGTGTGAAAAAACGTTTCCTCTCTATGTGACCTACTGTTCGTAAGGTTTGTCAGAAAGAATCTGTAATACATTTTATATTAATGTATAGGTTACGTTTTTTTTATTATTCATAGACGATTTGACATCGATGGTAATATGAAGTGTAGGAATTTTAAAGATCAAATGGGAATTATGACGAAATAAGTGCTGGTGATGCAATTCCAACCTAGTATTCGCCGCGACGGCAGAGGAAAACGAGAAAAAAATCTCATATTGATCAGCACCGGGTTTTCAAACTGGCTTCTCGAATAAGAGTCTCAAACGCCTGAGACAATTCGTTCAATGAAGCAGTTTTGTTGTGGTGAAGATTGACCTAAACAAATAGCAATGAATTATAATAATAAGGTAAACCGCAAACTTAGATGTCTAAAAAGCTTTCTCTCGTTTCTAGTGTAAGTTTAGGATATTCAATTCTTTCGATATTCAATACAGCTAAATAGTAAAATATGAAAAGAAATTGAACGATCTGCTTGCTTAATGTCCGGCATCTCACAGGAACTTTTCCAGAATCACGAACACAGCTAATGTGAATATACATTACGGTTTTATTCTATTGACAGCATGTCGGTATTGACTATAGTTTAGCTAATATGGTTGTAAATCTTAATATATAATAATTATGTGTCACGTTGTTTGTCCGCGATGGAATCCTAAACTACAGAACCGATTTTAATAAAATTTTGCACACTGTGTGCAGTTTGATCCAACTTGAGACTTAGGGAAGTTTATAACTAAATTTATAGTCGCATTATTTTTTTGCAAATTATTTGTTTATTATTTAACAAAGAGTTATAATTATCTGTGAGTTCCATACAATTCTAACAGATGACCGCGAATTTCAATTGAATTACAAATATTGATTATTTCATAATTTAAGTTTGTTTGTGTTTATTTTATTTTCAATATATTGATAATAATATTAATTTAGTGTGTATTAGTTTTAAGTAATCTGGCTGAAAGACAGCAACTTAATTTAAATTTAACTGGACCGAGAAGAGACATTGAACAATATGGCGAATCAGTTCTAGAACCATGAATGATATCAAGTGAATTTCCGCAAATTGGTATAGGCCTATGTGACATAAATCTTACATTTAAGAAGAATTTCAGTTTAAAAACACATGAAGGTCCTAATGAACGGAATAACAGAACTGTTAGTAAGTCTGTTAGTTATAATAATATGCCTAATATTACAGAAACAATCTCCATGCCTCAATTAAATGAATAACAAGATGTCTATAATATATCACAAGATTATATTACTATACAGAGACTTCTTGATGATGATGATGATGATGATGATGATGATGATGAGAATCCAAACTGCCAACAAGTTCGTAGAAAAAAAACGAAAGTATAATGAAAACAGCAAGCCTCCTCAAAATATTCCATCAATAAATGTATATAATCCTTATGATACACTTATGGATGATACTGAGAATGCAGACAACATAAATTCATCTCAATCAACAAAACCACTTCCACATAAACCACCACCCATATTTATACCGGGTGTAGTTAACGTACCAGAACTAAAAAACTGTGTAAAACAAAAACTTTGTGATTTAGATTTCTCACTTAGTTTACTACAACATAATTTAACGTATACCTTAGCCACAGCAACGCGTGGCCGGGACTTATATATATATAACAAAGTCGGATTAGTTACACTATTTATAACTCAAGAACGGCAGGACCGATTTTTATGATCTTTGATTTGTTGGATTTGTTTCCGCCCCGAATAGCAGGTAACTATTAGAACATCGGAAAAATTAACGTAAAAATATTTAAAGGCGATACGAAGTTCGCCGGGCCAGCTAGTCTAATTATAAAGTCTTCATTTGATTAATGCTAATAATAATAATAACAATAATAATAATAATAATAATAATAATAATAATAATAATATAATAAAAGCTTTATTTTATGTTAGCAGAGTTAAGCCAATACAACTTTTTTCCACGCAAACTGCAACAGTTAGTAAGTGTATAGTATATACAACGAGTATATACAATTATATGTTTAAAATTATATTTAATTAAGTATGGCAATATGACATTATAGTAAAGTTAGTAATAAATAATTAGTCGGGATGTATAATGATTGTAGAGGGAAAGAATTGTGATTTTGCCGATATATAAAGCTGAATAAAACTATAATTCTTCTGAGATGAGCTAGAAATTATTGATTTTACATCGAAAATGATTGTCTTCTGACGGATGATGCTGTCCGGTTACCTCCAGGACTGTGAGGATGATACTGTGTAAAACAGGGGCGGAATAACTACAGCCCTCGGGCAGGGTACGGCCCTCCATCACTTTCTAACCGGCCCCTGTAACATTTTGAAAAATTAAAATATGCTAAGGATAGGCCTATGTCTATGATATTAGTCTATCAGAAATGGAACAAGAACTTGCGAAATATGTTGTAACGACATAACAAAAAAATTACCAATTCACACACACTTAATAGTAATAGTAATAGTAATAATAATAATAATAATAATAATAATAATAATAATAATAATAATAATAATAATAATAGTAATAATAATAATAATAATTATGATAATACTGATGATAATGATAATAATAATGATAATGATGATAATGATGATGATAATAATGATGATAATTATGACGTTGATGATAATAATTATGATGATAGCAATAATGATAACGATAAGGATAATGATAACTATAACGATAATGATAACGATAATATTTTTCTTCACTTCACGGCCTAGGCAAAAAGCCTGCTCCGCCTCACAGTTGTTCTGTCCATCTTTTCACTGGCCTTCCTACATTCCTTGAACCTCTTGGATTGTAGTTGAATGCTGCTTTAGGTAATCTTCTTACGTTCATTCTTTCTACATCTCTAATCCATTTCTCTCTACATCCTTTGATTTTATCATTTAATGGATATACATTTAACTCTGTTCTTATATATTCATTCTTGTGCAGCCTTTTGTTATTCTAAGGAAGTTCATTTCTACACTTTGTATTCTATTTTGTAAATTTTTTGTCATTACCGAAGTTTCACTTCCATAAAGTAATGCAGAAACTGTCAATGTTTTATAAAACTTCAACCTAGTATCTCTTCTTGTTTTGTTCTTTAATGTTTTATGTATAGTTCCGCATATCATTTGAAATCTTGACAGTTTCACATTTACGTCTCTTTCAGTTTTTGTGTTTATAGTTTATAACAATACTGATAATGATAATTATGATGACAACTGTCATCATCATCATCATCATCATCATCCGCATTCATGGATTAGGTCTGTTGACCCGTTCCGACTTCAGCCCTCTCTTTCTAGGTCTGCCCAGATCTCGTGTGCCTTTAGGTTTGTATTTTGTTATTTGTTTTGGATATCTATCTTCATTCATTCTGTCTATGTGTTGCTTCCATTTTTGTCTATATGTATCTATTTTATCAGTTATTGCAAATATTTCAAGTTCCTCTCTTATTTCTGTATTCTTGATTCTGTATTCCTTAGTGCACCCTTTAACAGATCTCAAAAATTTCATTTTTGCCGCCGTTATCCTACTTAGATCTTGTTTCATATGTATCCAGGCTTCTGAACCATAGAACAGTACCGGTACTGCCAACACTTTATAAAATTTCAATTGGGTCTCTCTTGTTGTTTTGTTATTTAGTGATCGTTTTATCGTTCCACATATTCCCTGGAATTTTGCTATTTTATTATTTATATCATTATCATAATTAAATGAAATGTCACATCCTAGATAATTGAGATGGTTCACCTGTTCTATGAATTTGTTTCCTATTACTATTTTGGATCTGATTTGATTTTTTCCCTTGGAATACCATTACCTTAGTTTTTTGTATGGATATTTTGAGATTATATTGTTCACATATATTATGTAGTTTATAAATATTCCTTTGAAGTTCGTCTTCTGTATTTGCTATTAATACCTGGTCATCAGCATATAATAATGTTTTCAAGTAGTGTGTTTTATCTAATTGTATTCCTTTATTTGTTTCTTCGTCCCATTTTTCTATTATATCATTGATGTATAGGTTAAACAAAACTGGAGAGATACTGCATCCTTGTTTAACTCCTTGATTAGTATGAATTTTATTTTTACTTACTTCATTTCTAGTTTTTATAACAAAATTTGTGTTCCAGTACAAACTCTTTATAGCTGCTATTAAGTGTTTCGGAATTCCTTTTTCTTTTAAAATTGTCCAGAGCTTTCCTCTGTCTACTTTATCAAATGCTGTAATATAATAATAATAATAATAATAATAATAATAATAATAATAATAATAATAATAATAATAATAATAATAATAATAATAATAATAATAATAATAATCATAATAATAATCATAATAATAATCATAATAATAATAATAATAATAATCATAATAATAATAATAATCACAATAATCATAATAATCATAATAATCATAATAATCATAATAATCATAATAATCATAATAATCATAATAATAATAATAATAATAATAATCATAATAATCATAATAATCATAATAATAATAATAATAATCATAATAATAATAATAATCATAATAATAACAATAATAATAATAATCCACAGAAGCTAGAATATAGCCCGCTCCACATAAATATTTCTTCCATTTGTCCTGCGATAAAAATAAGTTAGGGTGGCTTTGGGGGCTCTAGTGTAAGGCATGGAGCACTGCTCTTTAAAACTGTGATGTTGTCATAATCCATATAATTGCCAAGTTATTTCTTTAAAAATTTCAAGTTACAAATTTGAATGTTAGGAAATTTAGAACTGTGTAGTATTTCAATCTTCCATTTTGCAGATCATACAGTGTGATTATAAAGTCCCAGTACATTTTGTGGATAACGTAGCGCAAATAAAACAAAAATTATAAGGTAGTTTCTACTATCAAGTTAGTGTTCAACATAATCTCCATCAATCTCAAAACATGTTTCTCAACGACGCACCGTCGCCCGGAAAACATGCACCAACATATCCTCTGTAATCATTTCTCTCGCTTGGCGCATGCGTTCTTTCAGCACTTGCAGATTAGGAAACTTGGTTCTGTACACCTGTTGCTTGATGAACCCCCAAGCAAAAAAGTCCAGGGGTGTGAGGTCTGGCGAACGAGGTGTCCAGATACGAGGAGATGCCCTTCCAATCCACCTTTTGGGAAACCTGTCATTGAAATACCCGCATATAGCAAAAGCAATGTGTGGTGGCGCTCCATCTTGTTGAAACACCATTGTATCAATGATACCATCTTGCTGTAACTGTGGCTGTAAAAAAAGTTGCAACATATCAAGATACACGTCTCCCGTGAGGGTTTCCTTTGGAATCTGTCTCTAACTTCTTCGTACGACTGACCTCTTAAACGCGCAGCAACAATCTCTATTCGCCCTTTAATGGTGAACATATTTGTATCTTTCGAATGGCTGTAACAGGAATACGATATGTAAGCGATTTCTTTAAAATGTACTGGGACTTTATAATCACACTGTATTTTTAACTCGCTTAAATATTTAGTAAGTAGTATTGGTTGTAATGGGACTGTGTTTCTTTCAGGACCTTCATAAACTGAAGTTATTTGGCTTCAGCTCACGATTGACTTTCAAATTACCTAATATACTGTATATATGTAAAAGAAATACCCGATTGCTATAAACGTAGAGGACATGAATTGCAACGTAATTTAAGATTGTGTCTGTGTCAGCCATTCTGAATATAGCACCTATAAAAGTCTTATTTGAAATGTTCTTCCGGAGTTGTGGTTCAAGGAACAAGTGTTATTGCCAAGGTTACTCAAGGTTTACTGTTTTCAGTCTGGTTTGTAACTGCTATATAAAGATCATATGTACATATGTCTGTTCGTAAACAATTGCAGGCACATTTTTCAATTCTTTTTGCTCAATTTCTTCCTCCTCAACACCGTATCTTACATCTCCAGAGAACTCCTAAGTAGGTTAATTTATTTCATGTATACACAAAAAGATTTTTTGAATGAGTGTCAAGCATTATTTTCCTGGTACAAAATCCTTTCTGGCAAAAAAAAATACAGGTATTATAGAAAACATCAACTATACTAACACAAACTTGTTCCATATTTAATATATCTAAGAACCTATTTTCCTGCATTCATTCATTGTCTTCTGCTCAAGAGCAGGTCTTTCACTACAAACTGAGCATTCTCCACTGTTTCGTTAACTCAGCTATCCTTTTTGTATATGCATACAAACCATTTATTTTAATATTGTCTATCATCTGATGTCTTTTTCTGCCTCTAACTTTCTTTCCGTTGACCATTCCTTCTAGAGCATCCTTCAGCAGGAAGTTTCTTCTTAGCCAGTGGCCAATCCAATTTCTTTTCTTCTTCTTTATGAGTTCCAGCATTGTACTTCTTTCACCCACTCTGTCTGGCACATCTTTATTTCTTACTTTGTCTGTCCATTTTATACATTCCATTCGTCTCCATATACACATCTCAAAAGCTTCCAGTCGCTTTTCCTCATTCCGTCGTAATGTCTAAGTCTCTGCATCATACAATGCTACACTCCACACAAATATTAATAATTAATAATATTAATATTAATAATAATTAATAATATTAATGATATTAATAAATAATTAAATAATTTAGCTCCAGTAATACCTTGTATTTTTAAGGTTCTTTAAAATGCTGCCCATTTCCCTTAATTGTACTTAATTTTAACGAGGATCTTTAACATTCCAGATCATTAATGTTGGATTTCAAAACTGAGCTCGAAAGGAAATGATAATTTTTTCTCAAAGGCTTCTAATTTCTGACTTGGTGTTATTTTACTTGGCGTAAGAACTACAGTGTGGAGCCCATGGATCTATTTCCTGCCAAACGAAGTCATTCTCAAGATTTTTAGGTGCTTAAAAATCTATCGATTTGGAGGGGCGTTGTTTATCTCCAAAAATGGCACGAAAGACCAAATACGTTCATGTACATTTTTATTCTTTTTTTTTCTAAGACAAAGTGATAAATAATTTCCACTAATACAACTGCGTGATGTAGGTCTGACGCAATCAGTAAAGAAACAAATTTTTGTAGATCCGAAAAAAAATGTGATATTCTAAGGATATAATTTTAGAGTTATTTTATTATCAGTAGGCCTATAGATATGCAGTATGAGGTACTCCAGAATCTAATTTTACTGTTTTTAATTAACTTAACTACATTGGGATGATGTAGAGCTAGGGAATCCAGCAAAGAAATAAATATCTTTGCATAACGTGACGTCACTGAAATATTCAGAAATTAACAAGTTATAAATCTGATGGCTTATTCGAAGCATAGCATATAGGACGATTTTACAATAAGTTGTAAATTACAAATAACACATGAAAAGGCAATTATATAAAAATGGATAAAATATATGAAAGAATTAATAATAATTCCAAGATTGTTCTATTTCGGATTAATGGAGGAAATAAAGTAGGAATGTTTGATTATTAAAAAAAAATTACGTGATAAAAACCACTTGTTTTGAAAAGCAGAAAATTAATAAATGTAGCACATTTCTTAACTTCTTGTAGTTAACGAACTAGGTTCCAAACAGTGCACAGAGTTTGTACCTAAGGCGTCAAACTCTTCTAGTAATTGACAGTAGATGATAACGATTTTGTCGCCTTACATTTACACTGAATGTGAACCTGGTGTGCCAACTAATCTCTGTAGAAGACAGATTCAATTACAGTATTCCAACTCACTAGAAGTGCCAAGGTATAACAAAAAATTGTTATCATCATAAAGAAACTAACTTTATATTTTAGCAACTAGAACCAACATGTAGTTATGATGTATCTTAAGACATAAATTAATTTTATATTGTTATAACTGCAATACATTTATATTTTAGACAGACATAGGCACATGTTCCGATCTCGGGCCTTGGTGGCCTACTGGTAATGTTCCTACCTCTTGTTCTGAAGGTTGAGGATTTAAACCCAGCCAGAGTTGATGAATTTTTAGTATGGGGACATTCAATGGACAAAGTCCTAAGGGAGGAACTTCAAAGCATGGGTCTTGAGTCTCAAGTTTTTCGGGCTCATAAAGAACACCATGCTTAAATTAGTGCACTTGAGCAAAATTTAACCGAATTTCCCCACCCAAGTAATTACTTAATTATATAATATGTAAATGATGTGGGTCTATGAGATTTATTTTAAATAATAGAAGTTAGAATATTTAAGATTCATCTTATATTTGTAGATTTCTTGAAGACCAAGGTTTGAAACGTTGAGCATCATTATCAATTCTTTCAAATTCGTACTACTTAATTCATTAGTTGTCTGATAGAGGTCTCATTGAGGTGATGTGCTGACCACATATAGAGAAAGTTGCATAATTAAATAAGCTTGATCAAGAAAATATCGCTAAAAGAGCACCCATATCTCCATGAGGAACGAATGAGGTGTACACACACACACGTCCCTCTGTGTGTGTGTGTGTGTGTGTGTGTGTGTGTGTGTGTGTGTGTGTTTGAGAATTAAGTATGTGATATGTGTTTTAGTGTCTAAAGATGTCATTCGATTGGTCGGTTCTCTCTTCACCAACATAGATCATTAACGTCGCAATTAAAATCTGAGCGTGAATGGAGTCAAATTTCTCTCAAAGCCATTTTTTTCAGACTCGAGATTATTTTAACTAATAACTTGATGACGTGACAGGTCCTTCCCTACGAGCCGGTCCCTGGCCTCAAATTAATGTTAATCATTTAATCAGTATAGAGGTGATATGTGATTAGCATATCGGTATTCCCAAACGTTACAGCTGGTTTTCTCGACCTGGAACAGCTACTTATTGTATACGCAAATTCCTCATAACTCTTGGACGATATTGATTCCATACTGGCGAAGTTACATGAAATATCTTCCCTCATGGGAACTCGAACCAGCACAGATATGCACCAAGACATAATGCCTTAATTGCTTGGCTGAGGAGCGAGACTTAAGATTATTTTACGTGCTGTAAATGTAGTTAAAAACTATTTCTCAATTAGAACTGTAAAAAATAATGCGCGATGTTTAATGGCATTTTAAGTAATGGAATCGTATAAAAAGTTCGAAATATGTTGTGTGTGCTGCTCTTAATTACAGGTCTTATTTTCATTTATATTAATTCTTAGTCCCGCGCCGTAGCCGAGCGGTTAAGGTAGGAAGCCTTGGCGGCAGAGCTACGGGACTTGTACTGGTTCGAGTCTCCATGGGGGAAGAAATTTTCTCATGGTATATCGGCCAGTATGGGACCGGTGCCCACCCAGCATCGTGAGGCAATTGGGTAGCTACAATAAGTAGCGGCTCCAGGTTGAGGAACCAGCTATAACGGCTGGGGGACTCGACATGCTAACCACATGTCACCGCTACACTGGCTGTTGATCATCTACCTCTGTGATTGACATATGTGGATGTGAAGGGCCAGCAGCCGGCTGGGACCGCTGAAAAGTGGAAAGACCCTCAATCGGATTCGGATTAATTCTTATTTATAATCCCTTTAATATCAGGAGTCATATCGCTTCTAAGATCTTTAGTTGTATCCAGTAAGCCTAGTTGTGTCTGTTGCTACTGTTGTTATTGTCATGTAGGCTATGTACTGACTATCTCGGAACTTATTAATACAATTGAGTTGTAGCCCTTCTTCATTCTCTAAACATTTGATGGCATGCTCAAGTACAAAATTGAACAGTAGATGAGATAGTGCATCTCCTTGCTTTAAACCATTGTGAATTTCAAAAATATCCGAAAATGCCTGTTTGCACGCACCCTTCCCTTGTTGTCATTTAGACACATTCGAGTAAGTTAGGAATTAGAATTCTAGCAGGATACTGTATAACTTATCGCTCTTGATATGGACTGAGCGCCATTCTAATTTCCGAACCCTGGCTAATTTCCTTCATTCCTTCTTCCTTTGTTTACTTGGGCGGATATACACCGCTTACAAATGACAATAGATAAGCGAGGTGGAGGCGTGTGTGCCTCAATTTGATATGCACTTCATCCTAGAATTGTCCACCAGTCCACCTCCATATATTCAGCCTTCCCTGAGTTCGTTTTCGTAGAAATTTAATCAAGTCTAGAAAAAAGTCTCTTAAACAAACCCCCTAAAATAGGGCATCTTTACGATCTAGAAAAATGTTCAACGATTCATTGTCTCATTATGAACATGTTATATTTGCAGGCGATTTTAATACAAATCTGCTTCTGAGTGATACACCAGCCAACATATAAATATATTCCAAAGCTTTAATATTACCATTGTTTCTCTCTCTCCCACACATTATTCTGCTACTACTGACACAATACTGGACTTAATAACGACTATACATCCACAGAAAGTACTGACATATGGACAACTTCCTGCTCCCGGCATATCTGTAATTACGTGAAACCTGACTTTTATCAAATACAAACGTAGCTTGTCTCATAAAAACTTCTAATTGGCAGAGTCTCTAGCTGGGCCCTAATTTACAGACAATTTCATCATTCTTTGAGTATACCACTCGTATGATAACTATAATCATTATTGCTTTTAAACTACAGCTAATATTTCTTTTAATATTACTAGCTGATCATGAAAGGAAGTGGAACGTGCTCTACCGCACTGAAATCTCAGGTTCAAGCTAACTACAAATCAGCTAAACGATTCGTAATAAACAGACATCAAGATTGTTTAACTAAAAACCAATATAATTAATACTGAATGATAAACACAAACAATATAATTAGCTGTCAAACTTGAACATAAACATAAGAAATAGAAAACAACGAACAGTCGTTAATTGAATATAACAAAGTATACTACATAATAATTCCTTACATTCTTTTTCACTATAGTGCTAGGAGTTCTTCATTCATACAAACAAAATACATTTTCTTGAACAGCTTCTTGACGAAAAGAAAACGGAACAGTCCTCAGCTAGGGGATCTTCTCTCGATCCCCGGCGACCTTCCAGGAACCAAAGCTTAATTCCGACTGTTAATGATACATGTCTCCGCGTCTCGGACGTAAACATCGGCGCACACTAAACCGTGCTGATGACGTAAGGAGGGGAAAGAGGTGGGCATGAGCAGGAGAGTAAAGGAGCACAGAACATAGTCTTTAACAACAACAGAGGATAAAAAAATTACGTAACAGTACGTCACGGCAGTAATTTTTCGTCATCACGGCACATATCTGATCATGAGATTGTATTCGTAGAATATTCACTCTATTAGTCTAAAAGACGCTCTAAATTGATTACTTACATAAACTTACAAAATATAGACGAGACTAAACTGAAATCAGAAGCTTTAGAACTACCTTGGTACACAATATGGAATCTTAGATCAGTTGATGAAAAAGTAGACACATTTAAAACTCTGATACTACAACTATATGACAGATATTCACCAGTAAAAACTTAATAAATATTGTAATGATGAAAATTATGGTCAGATGATATTTGGGGATGTTTGGGCCTTAAGGTTTCCTGACATATGCCTTACAGGTGAGGAAAAAACCCGAAAAAAGATTACCCTGGAAACTTGCCCCGACCTGGAATCGAACTTGGGCTCGCTACGTGGGACAATACAGCACGCAACATCGAGACCACAGCGGTGGACTGAGTTAAGGATATAGATATAGAAAAAAATAGATATAGAAATGAAAATTTAAAATAGCCTATAACCTTTAATAGCATAGAGAAGTACGGGGCAGCTAAGAAAATGGGATGAATTAATTCTATGATTGACATAGATAGGCCTAAAGGCTTTGGTCTAAATAATGTTAAGGTAGAAGAATACGAAAAATATAGAAATGGCGGGGAAGATGATGGGGTGATTATAATAAGAAGAAAATTATACCCTATGATATGTTCAGTTAATGACGGTAAAGACTCTTAGACTGTGTAGAAAAACTGGACTGAGAGCGCCTAGTAGGTAAGTTAAGGATGAAGTTGAAAATAATATTAACTGTCAAATTGTCATAAGTAATACCACGAGTGATTTCCAAATTATCGATACATTCACGGCTCACGAAGTTAGGAGTGAATTTATCTAGATAATTTGGAAATCAAGAGTGGCATTTGTTAGGACTATTTAACGAATAAAATTAAGCTGTTTACTCACAAATCATTATTTAAATATAGTTATTTTAAAATGTTTATATATTTAATGTATACAGCGATGTTTGAAAACAAATGAGAAACGATCGATAGGCTTCATTTGCTTCTTTTGTTCGTCACTGCAACCAGATCATATTATTTATTGCCATCCATAGTATCCATCCATAGTAAATCTGCCCGAAGGCAGGTCCTTCACTGCAATCATAGCATTTTCATGCTATGCTTCCAGCTTTACTAGGGAAATGTGTAGGTGTGGTAGCTTCCCGTTGCTTTCCACACCGGTGAAGGATGATGATGATAATGGTAAGGATAATGATAAGGATGATAAGGATGATGGCCATATGATTTCGGGGACCGTTTGGTCCTTAAAGTTTTCCTGATATTTGTCTTACAGGTGAGGAAAAACCCCGATAAAAACCTCACCCAGAAAAACTGCCCCGACCGGGGATCGAACCCGGGCCCGCTGCGTGACAAGGCAGCACGCTACCTCGAGACCACAGCGGTGGACTATTTATTGGCAAAGGAACGCAATATTGTAAGAATGCACTCTAGTGGAGACAAAATTAAATACATCAAACTGTATATTAATTCATTTCTGATGTCCTATGATGTAAATATGACAATTATATTTTTCTGGGAAAAAATACATTTAAGAAAGTGCAAACAGTGGTTTCTTCTTTTTTTTGGTGGTATAATCAATTGCTACAAATGTTTTATATTAACTCCCGCATGCGGTTTGTGTTGATATCCATGCACTCTATACCGTAACCGTATTTGTAGGTGAGTCAGTCACTACAAAATAATGCTAAGACCTATTCAGAATGTTAAAAAGGAGGTGCTTTCTTTATTATGATAAACTTTAGTTGGTAAATTCTAGGCGAAACACGACTGTGATTGGTTGTAATTAAAAAAACATTGCAACGTGATTGGTCATTGACTCCCAATTGGGGCATGTGTTAAATAATCAATACAATATTTTGTCGTGCCAGTTATTTAAATGTTCCGGACTGCAAGGAAAATACTGTGTTATTATACATTATTGCGTAATTTGACACAAAATTAGGTAATGTTTACTCGTTTGTTTTTCTATTGATCTAAAAACAATATTAAGTAAATTAATCAATGTATTCAATAAGGTACATTTTCAATTTAAGGGTTATGCTTTGAGGGATGTAAATTATACAGGGAATGATTGGAAAATACTATCTGAGGATAGGGATATATGGAGAGCAGTCATGAACCTCCGAGTAGGTTACTTAGTAGTAGCCCCCGTGGACTGGTGGATATGCTCCCTGGGCTCGCGGGTTCAAACCCGCCGCTGTCGATGGATTTTTTAGGATGGAAAAATCCATGTCCTCCAGGAAGGACTTTAAGCCGTAGGTCCCAAGTCTGAAGATTTTCATGATCGTAAAATATCCTGAAGCCTGAATAAAAAAGGCATCCAAGAAACATTTAACGAATTTTCACATCCTAGTACTATCTCGGTTTCCTAGATATCACCATGAAGCGGAACGCTGATCCCGGGCCATTCAATGACGTCTATCCGAAAACAAGTGTAACTAAATTAGTATGGTTAAATTTCTCCCCTGTAGGGGGAAAATGACGAGAAGAGGATGAGGGGGATGAGAAAAAAGAAAAGTAAAGTTTAGTTAAAATTTAAGAAACTGTCAATTCCTGTCACTGATCAAATTATACGTAAAGATATAGGGTGAAGATTGTGCCAAAATATCCTGTTGATAAAATTGCCTTTTCCTGTCAGTGCTGCGAATACAAATATTGTTCCTCTTCGAAAATTAAAATTAACTTCTTTGACAAGTACGATCGATTAGGTAGAGCAAGAAATGCCAAAAGAAAACAACTTCAAAGATTACCAGAAAAAAAGGAAGGTTAGTTCTGTTGCTCTAAAAAAATTGTTAAATGTTGTATAATTAATCTGCATTATTGTTAATAGTTATTTCTTATACAATCATCTGTTTTTTTATATTTTTCCCAAGCCCAAAGAGATTTAACTGTAAAGATATGCTATTTATAACTACATATCCGGCTTAGAAATCGCCCGGAAGTAAGATCGGAATACACAACCTTACATTTGGTAAATATTAAACATCATAATTATTTTTAGCCACTGATGTTGTAAGGAAAGGAGATTACGAGTTTTTGAGAATAAAATTCTTAGGAAAATTTTTGGAACAAAGAGAGATGAACAGACAGGTGAATGGAGAAGACTACATAACAATGAACTACATGGTCTTTATAGGAAGCCAGATATAATAAGAACAGTTAAGTCTCGTAGACTGCGATGGGCAGGACATGTTGCGCGTATGGGGAATGAAAGACGTGCCTGGAAACTTCTTGTAGGAAAGCCAGAAGGAAAACGCCCAGTTGATAGACAAAGAATGAGGTGGGAGAACAACATTAACTATGATTTGAGGGAAGTAGATTATACAGGGAATGATTGGAAAGCATTAGCTCAGGATAGGGATGTATGGAGAGCTTATGTCCGCACGGCCATGAGTAAGTAAGTAAGTACCGTAATAATAATATAAATAATAATAATATAAATAATAATAATATAAATAATAATAATAATAATAATGCCACTATGCTGATGGTCTGTTTATTTTTTATTATTTAATTATTTATTAGTATAATTCATGTAAGACAATTACAAGAGAAAATCATAGCAAGAAAATAGACCTACGTATGACCTTTATTGATTAGAGATGGCATATGATAGTGTACCTCGACAATTGTTATGGAGGGCAATGAGAAATATGAATATTAGCGATAAATGGATTAATATTGTTACGAAGATATATAGTAATACAAAAGCTAAAAGTAAAAATACAGACTAATTTAACACAGGAATTCACAGTCAATAAAGGCCTTAAGCAGGGATGCAGTTTGTCACCAATTCTTTTTAACATTTATTTAGACCAGGCTCTTAACTTATGGTATAAAAGATGTTCTGAAATGGGTATTCCTATAGGAGGAAAATTACTGCATTCATTGTTGTTTGCAGATGATCAAATGATTTTTGCAGGGGATGAAGATGATATGAAATATATGATAAATAAACTAATGGAAGAATATAAAAAATAGGGACTGAATATAAATTTACAGAAAACAGAATAAATATGTTTAGGAAAGGATGTGGATGACCTCATACTCGAAACAGGGAAAATAAAATAATGTGAATTTTTTTTAATATCTTGGGTCAATAATTACAAGTTTAAGTACCTGTGAAAGAGATGTACAGACTAAAATTGCAATGGCAAAAAATACAACTAAAACATTACATGTAATAGTTTGGAACAAAAATATCAGAAAGGAAACTAAAATGAAAATTTATGAGAGCATAATACAGAATAGTTTGTCATATGGAAGTGATACTTGGTCTTTGACGGAATTACAAAAAAATAAAATTAGAACAGTTGAATTTGATTATTTTAGAAGAAGCCTCCAAAAAACAAGACAGGATAAAATAATAAATTAATTCCTTTGGAGAGAAATTATTGTCACCACATCTGTTGTTAAGAGGATTGTAAATCAAACACTTAAATGGTATGGCCATGTACAAAGAATGTAAAATGAAAGATGGCCAAAAAATATATACCAATGGTCACCCCCTGGAAGAAATAAACGTGGCAGACCAAGATGGGAGTGGAAAACCTACGTCAGAACTATAATGGATGATAAGAATTTGGAAGAGGGAGATTGGAATGATTAAGAATAAATGGAAACTGAAGACGGCAAACCTATAAGTGGGGGAAAGCCGAAGAAGAAGAAGAAGAGGAAGAAGAAGAAGAGGAAGAGGAATTCATATAAGACGGTTACAAATATACATGTGTAAGTAATTTTCTTTCGGAAAAAAGTTTGATGCATAATTATATTCTTCAAGCATAATCGTATTAGTGGCAAAGGAATACAAGAATAAGCGCTAGGAGTAGATAAAGTAAGATTTTCATCGTGTTCAATTACTACGATTTTCTTATAGAATAATTAACGTTAAACCTGTTTTTCTGAATACTGAAACATTTGCATTTGCGCCCTTTCCTTCTAATAGCCTCATATATTAGGTTGAGAAAGCAACATCCGCAAGGGAGCACTCTAATCCCAGGTTGTAATATAACTTACGGGTAGGCTTATAGAGATAGACAGTATCATTCAGGAAATCTAAGTTTTTGTCTTGTATAAATATATTTTTTTCTAATGAGCTTCCCGTTCATTTTGATATTGCACGAAGAAGATGATTTCTGTGCCTTTATCTAAATAGACTAAATATAATTCAAATATAATTTCTTTTCTGTGATCAAAATTAATTGTAGAGTTCAGAATTCAAATACATAAAACTTAAAAGTTTAGAGAGGTCCAAAGAAAAAAGAAAATAAAGTTAATTTAAGCATCTGGCATTATATCATTATGTGACTTTATCAAATTGTTTGTTAGTATTTGCAATGTTACTTACGTTTACTCTAAAGTATAGTGACCCACAACAGGCCCGGAGGCCCTTGGGGTAGTAGGAGGTTAAGGCTCCCACTGATTTTCTAGACAATCGGCATTTTATGTCAGCCGGGTTGTCAGCCCTGTGTGACGGCCGCCTTTACCCCAAAACAAGCGTCTGGTACTCATTTTCGTTAGAGGCTGAGTCGACCCCAGGGCCATAGTGCCGCCAGAGGGTTTGGGTCAGTTTAAAAATCCTGACCCCAACGGGACTTGAAACCTCGACCCTCCGGCTTGTAGCTCAGTGCCTTAACCATTACGTTATGACGTTCCCCTAAGTAAAGTGATCCCACAACAGACCTCAGGAGACTCTTGGGTTAGTAGGAGGTTAAGGCTCCCACTTTTTCTAGACAATCGGCACTTGATGTCAGCCGGGTTGTCAGCCCTGCGTGACGGCCGCCTTTACCCCAGAACAAGCGTCTGGTACTCATTTTCGTTAGAGGCTGAGTCGACCCCAGGGCCATAGTGCCGCCACAGGGTTTGGGTCAGGTTAAAAATCCTGACCCCAACGGGACTTGAAACCTCGACCCTCCGGCTTATAGCTCAGTGCCTTAACCACTACGTTACGACGTTCCCCTAAGTAAAGTGATCCCACAACAGGCCCGGAGGCCCTTGGGGTAGTAGGAGGTTTAGGCTCCCACTTTTTTTCTAGACAATCGGCATTTTATGTCAGCCGGGTTGTCAGCCCTGCGTGACGGCCGCCTTTACCCCAGAACAGGCGTCTGGTACTCATTTTCGTTAGAGGCTGAGTCGACCCCAGGGCCATAGTGCCGCCACAGGGTTTGGGTCAGGTTAAAAATCCTGACCCCAACGGGACTTGAAACCTCGACCCTCCGGCTTGTAGCTCAGTGCCTTAACCACTACGTTACGACGTTCCCCTAAGTAAAGTGATCCCACAACAGGCCCGGAGGCCCTTGGGGTAGTAGGAGGTCTAGGCTCCCACTTTTTTTCTAGACAATCGGCATTTTATGTCAGCCGGGTTGTCAGCCCTGCGTGACGGCCGCCTTTACCCCAGAACAGGCGTCTGGTACTCATTTTCGTTAGAGGCTGAGTCGACCCCAGGGCCATAGTGCCGCCAGAGGGTTTGGGTCAGTTTAAAAATCCTGACCCCAATGGGACTTGAAACCTCGACCCTCCGGCTTGTAGCTCAGTGCCTTAACCACTACGTTATGACGTTCCCCTAAGTAAAGTGATCCCACAACAGACCTCAGGAGACTCTTGGGTTAGTAGGAGGTTAAGGCTCCCACTTTTTCTAGACAATCGGCACTTGATGTCAGCCGGGTTGTCAGCCCTGCGTGACGGCCGCCTTTACCCCAGAACAAGCGTCTGGTACTCATTTTCGTTAGAGGCTGAGTCGACCCCAGGGCCATAGTGCCGCCACAGGGTTTGGGTCAGGTTAAAAATCCTGACCCCAACGGGACTTGAAACCTCGACCCTCCGGCTTGTAGCTCAGTGCCTTAACCACTACGTTACGACGTTCCCCTAAGTAAAGTGATCCCACAACAGGCCCGGAGGCCCTTGGGGTAGTAGGAGGTTTAGGCTCCCACTTTTTTTCTAGACAATCGGCATTTTATGTCAGCCGGGTAGTCAGCCCTGTGTGACGGCCACCTTTACCCCAGAACAAGCGTCTGGTACTCATTTACGTTAGAGGCTGAGTCGACCCCAGGGCCATAGTGCCGCCAGAGGGTTTGGGTCAGTTTAAAAATCCTGACCCCAATGGGACTTGAAACCTCGACCCTCCGGCTTGTAGCTCAGTGCCTTAACCATTACGTTATGACGTTCCCCTAAGTAAAGTGATCCCACAACAGGCCTCAGGAGACTCTTGGGTTAGTAGGAGGTTAAGGCTCCCACTTTTTCTAGACAATCGGCACTTGATGTCAGCCGGGTTGTCAGCCCTGCGTGACGGCCGCCTTTACCCCCAGAACAGGCGTCTGGTACTCATTTACGTTAGAGGCTGAGTCGACCCCAGGGCATATTGCCGCCAGATGGTTTGGGTCAGTTTAAAAATCCTGACCCCAACGGGACTTGAACCCTCGACCCTCCGGCTTGTAGCTCAGTACCTTAATTTCTACGCTACGACGTGCCCCTACGTTTACTCTAGAAAATGATAATAGTGGTCTACTTTTACTTTAAAATTGATACTATTTGCCTCCAATATGCGAAAATATTAATGCTAGTCTTTTATGTGGATGTGTTTTTAATATTTTATCTTCAAGTCTAGTTTGTAAATGCACATTGAATACACAGCTAACGTTTTTTTAATATTTTTTTTGTTGAGAATACAAATGTGGCATATACAATTCATTTATTTTTTAATGTGCAATTTTGTCATGTCGTGTGTAGGCCTATGGCTAAATATCCCTTTTTACCAAAAGCATTTATGAAGCAAAATGGAAAATATAAAGAGAATTAAAGTTATGTTTCAAACGAGGTAACAAAAAATGACAAACAGCTATTGTAACTATACACATAAAATAGTCTGAAATATTATTTATGCACTGACAGTTCATAAAGCAATCAACTAATTGAGAAATAAACTAGAAACAATATTTATGTATAAATAGATAATATTGACCTATTGAAATTGTATAACATAAATTGGATGTTCAAAACCACGCCAAGCTCTCTTTTTGTACTTGTATATGGGATATCCCGCTTATCTCATAAATATAGTGGGCTACGTCTATGGGATAGGAAATTGGACACTTTGGAATTGGAAATCATTGCTCGTTAATGCATATTTTAAGCTCTACGAGATATTTCATCGTCATCATCATCATCATCGTCCTTTAAAGTATTAGGCCCAGTGGCCCGTTACGGTCTCCCGCCATCTCCGAAAAGGTCGACCCACAGATCTTCTGCCTCGAGGAATGTAGTGAAGAATTTGTTTTGGTATTCTGTGACGATCCATGCGCTGAATATGGGCTAGCCAATTGTTTCTATATTCTTGGAGGTATTCAGATATAGGTACGATGTTTAACTCTCTGGCTATTGTTGAATTTCTTTGGTGGTCTAGAAGGCTATAACCTGCAGTTCGTCGCAAAAATTTCATCTCCGTGGCTGTAATATGACGGTCATCCTGAGTTCTGATGGTCCAAGCTTCACTGCCATAACAGATTATGGGTCTAGCGAGAACTTTATAGATTTTCATTCTTGTGTGTCTCTGCACTTTTGATGGTTTAAAAACTTGGTTGATAATTCTTAAAGCTTTATTATAGTTTTGTATTTTAAAGGATATATCACATTCCTCATTATAAGTTAGATTATATCCTAAGTATTTAAATGAATTAACTTGCTCTAATGCAGGTGTGACAATTTTGGACAAGAAAAGATGTGAGGATATTAGGAATGACTTAAATATTTTCAATTTAACAAATAGAATTGACAACATGAGAAACAACTGGTATGAACATGTCAAGAGAATGCCTACAGATAGAATCCCTCATCTGTTACTAAAGTACAAACCAATAGGACATAGAAATGTTGGACGCCCATTTACTAGATGGGAGGATTCATTAAATCCCACTTGATGTGAAAACAGGTCAAAAGGCCTAATTTCATGAAGCAGAAGAAGAAGAAGAAGAAGAAGAAGAAGAAGAAGAAGAAGAAGAACTTGCTCTAATATTGAATTCTGAATACAAATTTTACTTCGTACTGGGAATTTCCCTTGAAAGGCCATAACTTTAGATTTTGTTGTTGATATTTCCATGTTAAATCATTGGGCTATTATATTAAGATGATGAGTGGAATATTGTAATTCATCTTCATAATTGCCGAAAAGAGCCTGATCATCTGCATATAAGAGTGTGTCTAAAATTATGTGTCTTGAGAGAGGAATATTACCATGAACTGTCAATCTCCAGTGTCTGATGATAGCATTAATGTATACATTAAATAGAAATGATGATAGAGGGCATCCTTGTCTGAACGAGATATTTAATAATTAATAGTACGTCGTAAGTACCAATAAAAGCGTTTGTCTTTCTTGTTGTTTAAGATTTCGTTGATCTTCAAGAGGTCATTAACGAACTCCGATTCTTTATCTCAAAGTAATTAATTTCGATTCCTCTATCATCTGTGTATTCATATGGTATATAAAAGTTAAATTTCTTCTTGAATCGTTATAGACTTTTCCATTGCCGGTCCCAAGCCCGGATGAGAAAGGAGGAGGGAGAGGAGGAACACCTCGTAAAAAAACCTTGGTTCAGCTGGCCCGGCTGATAGTACCATGTGATGGCCCCTTACCAGGGAGCGGTGAAGACCTCAACGGCAATGAAGGCGGAGAGGGATACCCTTAATACGGCAGATTTGGCGGAAGAGGCACCCTACCCTCACTCAGGGAAAGAGAGAGGAACCGCTGCCTTGCGGAGAAGGAGAAACTTCAAAGGCTAAGGGAGCATCCCCTACAGAAAAGCATGCCTGTCCAAGAGGCATTGAGGTGGCAACCCCACCACTGGACTTTCCCAACTACAGGCTGGTAACCTATAATGGAGAAAACTTTAAATACTCGGAAGACTACAGGAAATAAGACTTTTCCGTAAGATTTATTATTAAATTAGAATTAACTCCATACATGTTTTATTTATTTTCTAATTATGTTAACTCACTGGCATAAATCGAACCCGTAGGTTCATGGCCGTGCGGACATAAGCTCTCCCAAATCCCTATTCTGAACTAGTGTTTTGCAATTATCCGCTGTATAATCGATTTCCCTCAAATCTTTGTTAATGTTATTCTCCAACCTTGTTCTTGGTTCACCAACTGGGGGTTTTCCCCCTGTACAGAAGTTTTCATGGCCCACTTTCAATCCTCATTCATGGCCATATGTCCTCTCCGTGACAGTCTACATGAGTTAACTGTTCTTATTATATCTGGTTTCCTATAAAGACCACGATGGTCACTGTTATGAAGTCTTCTCCAATCGCCTGTCTGTTCATTTCTCTTTGGTCCAATAACGTTTCTGAGATCTCTATGATAAAGTATTCGTAATCTTTTCTCCTTCCTTAAAGTAAGAGTCTCAAATTATGTTTTTGTTTGTGAGAATACAATTTTCCAAATATACATTATTTTCAATTCTTATATTGTGTTTTATTTG
Organism: Diploptera punctata; assembly: GCA_030220185.1. Lineage (NCBI taxonomy): Eukaryota > Metazoa > Arthropoda > Insecta > Blattodea > Blaberidae > Diploptera > Diploptera punctata. The sequence continues at coordinate 397,585 of JASPKZ010004583.1, forward strand.
TATTATTATCATTATTATTATCATTATTATTATCATTATTATTATCATTATTATTATCATTATTATTATCATTATTATCATTATTATTATCATTATTATTATTATTATCATTATTATTATCATTATCATTATTATTATCATTATCATTATTATATCATTATTATTATCATTATTATTATCATTATTATTATTATCATTATTATTATCATTATTATTATTATCATTATTAGTATTATTATTATCATTATTATCATTATTAGTATTATTATTATCATTATTAGTATTATTATTATCATTATTAGTATTATTATTATCATTATTAGTATTATTATTATCATTATTAGTATTATTATTATCATCATCATTATTATTATTATCATTATCATTATCATTATCATTATTATCATTATCATTATCATTATTATTATCATTATCATTATCATTATTATTATTATTATTATTATTATTTATTATTATTTATTATTATTATTATTATTATTGTAATTCGTATTATTATGTAGACCTACTCATAAATAATTTGTAATGAGGCTGAGTTATCCCCTTTCTGTTTAACATGTAAAGGTGTCACTTTATTGAGCTTAGTTCCTTATATTATGACACAACTCACCCTATGAATCTCAGAAGTTGTAAAATTAAGGAGATTACATTACTTTAAAAACTTGATGTTCCATTATTAAATAACCTTTAAAAAATGTTCACTTTTAAAATAATAAAAAAATGATCTTACCAAAGAAATGTAATAAACTTGGTTAATTGTAATTTATCCTTTTTTGCCAAGAGAAAGTTTTCTCCTCTTTAGAAACTGGAGTAGTGTTTCATTTATTTGTAAATATATTAAAACTGAGATTTTTCAGTTTAAAAAGACGTATTTCATGTAATTGATAACTCTCTGTGATATTATTAAAACTTTTTACTTATATAAATGTGTCATTTTTACGAAATTTCCACAACTCTTCATTGCACTGCATTCACACTTTTAAGTTCTGTAGAAGTAGTTATTGCATTTATTTCTTTTTAATTACCAGGAATAATTATAGCATCTACATGTAGATTTTTAGGCCTAATATTCAGTCTACAAGTAATATATAATCAATAAAATAGTATAAGTAAAGTATCTCATAAATGCGTGTTATTATGCATTGCAGAGACTCTTGATCTCCCAACTCCTTTCAAAAAACGTTAAACTGAAAATATATAAAATTATCATTCTACCAGTTATATTATATGGGTGCGAAACATGGACTCTTACTTTAAGGGAGGAAAGGAGATTACAAGTATTTGAGAATAAAGTACTTAGGAAAATTTTTGGACCAAAGAGAGATGAACAGACAGGTGAATGGAGAAGACTTCATAACAATGAACTACATGGTCTTTATGGGAAGCCGGATATAATAAGAACAGTTAAGTCTCGTAGATTGCGATGGGCAGGACATGTTGCACGTATGGGGAATGAAAGATTTGCATGGAAGGTTCTTGTACGAAAGCCAGAGGGAAAACGCCCAGTTGGTAGACCAAGATTGAGGTGGGAGAATAATATTAACTATGATTTGAGGAAAGTAGATTACACAGGAAATGATTGGAAAGCATTAGCTCAGGACAGGGATGTATGGAGAGCTTATGTCCGCGCGGCCATGGTTCGATAGTGCCAGTGAATAAGTAAGTAAGTAAGTAAGTAAGTAAGTAAGTAAGTAAGTAAGTAAGTAAGTAAGTAAGTAAGTAAGTAAGTAAGTAAGTAAGTAAGTAAGTAAGTAAGTAAGTAAGTAAAAGTATCTCTTACATGAAAGTTGGAAATTTATCATTAGAAAATATTACAGACCTATTTTGCTTTTGCCAATGAAGACGATGCCTAACTATAAATTGTTCAAACAGTTATTTTAATATTTATTACAGTCTTCGCTACCACACTTATATATCCCTAGTAAAGCTGCAAACATGGCATGATCAGCCTTTCCACGGTAAAAGAATCCGGACGTTCGGGAGGGGGATACTACGGAAGGAACATCATGCAGTCAAAACAACAGAAGGAAAGAAGACTAAGGATTGGAGCCTGGAATGTGAGAACTCTTCTGCAAGCCGGGAAACTGAAAAATTTGAAGGAAGAAATGAGAAGAAACCAAGTGGATGTGATGGGAATATCAGAAATGAGGTGCGAACAAAGTGGTGAATTAGTGAGTGATGAATTTAGAATGTTTCATTCCAGTGGTGATTCTAAAGGAAATCATGCTGTCGGTGTAGTATTAGGACCACGTGTGAAAGAAAAAGTGATATCAGTGCGTTATATGGATAATCGGATGATAATAGTGAGGTTACAAGGGCAAAAAGTGGAATTGATGATAGTGCAAATTTATATGCCCAATAGTGGGTTAGCAGATGAAGAAGTGGAGGAAAGATATGACAAAAAAAGAGAGAGAGAGAGAGAGAGAGAGAGAGAGACAAGAGAGAGAGACAGAGAGAGAGACAGAGAGAGAGAGAGACAGAGAGAGAAACAGAGAGAGAGACGAGAGAGAGACAGAGAGAGAGACAGAGAGAGAGACAGAGAGAGAGACAGAGAGAGAGACAGAGAGAGAGACAGAGAGAGAGACAGAGAGAGAGACAGAGAGAGAGACGAGAGAGAGAGACAGAGAGAGAGAGAGGACAGAGAGAGCAAGAGAGAGCAGAGAAGAGACCGAGAGAGAGACAGCGAGAGAGACAGAGAGAAGACGAGATAGAGACGAGAAGGAGGCAAGAGAGAGAGGCGAGTCGAGAGAGGCAGATAGAGAGGGCAGATAAGAGGCAGAGAGAGAGATGCAGAGAGAGAGAGCAGAGAGAAGAGAGGCAGAGAGAGAGAGGCATAGAGAGAAGAGGCACGAGAGAGAGATTGCAGAGATAGAGAGGCATAGAGAAGAGGCATAGAAGATGAAGGCAGAGAGAGAGAGGCAGAGAGAGATATGCAGGAGAGAGAGAGAGAGCAGGA
>JASPKZ010004584.1:0-172229 GCA_030220185.1 Diploptera punctata
CCGATTTTATTAAGTAGGCCGTACCTTATGTATGAAGAAAGACAAAAAGAAAGAACGAAAGAAAAGAAAGAAAGAAAGAAAGAAAGAAAGAATAAAAAAGAAAGAAAGAAAGAAGAAAGAAAAAAGAAAGAAAGAAAAGAAAGAAAGCCCTCCCTCCCTGCCCTCCTCCCTCCCTCACTCCCTCCGCCCTCCACTCCCTCCCTCCCTCCCTCCCTCCTCCCTCCCTACCCTCCCTCCCGCCCTCCTCCATCCCTCCCGCCATCCCCTCCCATCCCTCCCTCCCACTCCTCCCCTCCCTCACCAGCACCCTACTCCTAACATACACGCCTCCCTCCCTCCCTCCCTCCCTCCCCTCCCCTCCCTCCCTCACTCCCTCCCTCCCGCCTCCCTCCCGCCTACCCCCCGCCCTCCCTCCCGCACGCCCGCCCTCGCCCTGCCCTCCCTCCCGCCTCCCGCCCTCCCTCCCTCCCTCCCTCCTCCTCAGCCCTTCCCGCCCTCCCCTCCCTCCCTCCCTCCCTCCCTCCCTCCCGCCCTCCCTCCCTCCATCCCTCCCTCCCTCCCTACCCTCCCTCCCTCCATCCCTCCCTCCCTCCCGCCCGCCCGCACTCCCGCCCTCCCCTCCTCCCTCCCTCCCTCCCTCCCTCCCTCCCTCCATCCTCCCTCCCCTCCCTCCCGCCTCCCTCCCCTCCCTCCCTCCCTCCCGCCATCCCTCCCTCCCTCCCTCCCTCCCTCCCTCACTCCCTCCCTCCCTCCCTCCCTCCCTCCCTCGCCTCCCCTCCCCCTCCCTCCCTCCCGCCCTCCCTCCCTCCCTCCCTCCCTCCCCCCTCCCTCCCGCCCGCCGCCCTCCCTCCCTCCCTCCCCTCCCTCCCTCCTCCCTCCCTCCTTCCCTCCCTCCCTCCCACAAACAAAGAACAAAGACAAAAACAAATCCGTTAACCAGTAAAAATTCTAAGGGCCAACTCGAAAAATCTATTCGGTATCACTAAGAAATTGGGACTGGAAGTAAAATCAATAAAACTAAATGTATGTTTACACATAGAAATGTGTTATATAGGCTAATGTTAATGGACAGTTAATGACAAATTATGGAAATTTTGAAGAACTGGCTGAATACAAATATCTAGGAATAATAAATTCCTACAAATAGGAACGAAATGCACAAAAGAATTAAACATAGATTCAATTCTGGAAATGCATGCTATTATACATTACAGAGACTCTTGACGTCTCAACTTCCGTCAAAATAATGTTAAACTGAACATATTATATAAATATATTATTCTTCCCGTTATATTATATGGATGCCAAACATGGACTCTTACTTCAAGCGAGGAGAGATGATTACGAATATTTGAGAATATAGTTCTTAGAAAACTTTTTGGACCAAAGAGAGATAAACAGACAGGTGAATAGAGACGACTGCATAACACTGAGCTACATTATCTTTATGGGAAACCAGGTATAATAAGAATAGTTAAATTTCGTAGACTATGATGGGCAGGGCATGTGGCACGAATGGGAAATTAAAAAAGGGACATGGAAGCTTCTAGTAGGAAAACCAGAAGGAAATCGCCCAGTGTTAGACCAAGAATGAGGCGAGAGAATAACATTAACCATGATTTGAGGGAAGTAGATTATACAGGGCATGATTGGAAAACATTAGCTCAGGATAGGGATGTATGGAGATTTTTCATGTCCGCGCGGCTATGAATCTACGGGTACGACAGAGCCAATGAGTTAGTTAGATACCTCAACGGTATTTAACATTTTTAAAAAATATTTTAATTTGTTAAATCAATTTACATTTGTTTAATGGGAAATCTCATATTTTTTGGAAGAAGTAGGGGCCTATTCATATTTTTCTAAGACTATTTATCGCTTGGCCCAAATGGTAGTCAATGACAAAACCCGTTTCAATAAATTTTGTTTTACGATCAATGACAGTTGAATTTCACCTCGCTCTTTATCGATTTCTCTTTATCAGCTCCTGCTTTTGTGATAAAGGAAGCTCATCCTTTTTTAATATTCTTAACAACTCTGAGCATTATTTTTCTCCAACAAATACATTGAATATAGCAAATAATATACACATTCCTTGATTTTACCGAGTTGTTTACTAAAAAATAAATTAATAACCTATAATGTTGATTATAATATACAGTCTGACATGTTTCATTATTTGTCCACTAGAGTGCATTCTTAAAAATATTGCGATTCTATTTGGCAATAAATAATATGATAGAGTTGCAGTGAATATACATAACCTCACATTTCTGATTTGTTTTCAAACATGGCCATTTACAGTATATATATTAAAATATTGGAAACTATAGTTAAATAATGACTTTTGAGTAAATTGAACTTAATTTTATCCGTTAAATAGTTGTAACAAATGCCACTCTTTATTTCCAAATCCTCTAGATAAATTGGAAATCTCTCGTATAATTACTTCTAATTTTCTCGCGTACTGTACATTTAACTAACTAACTAACTCACTGGCACTATCGAACCCGTAGGTTCATGGCCGAGCGGACATAAGCTCTCCATACATCCCTATCCTGAGTCAACGTTTTTCAATCATCCAATGTATAATCTACTTCCCTCAAATCATAGTTAATATTATTCTCCCACCTCATTCTTGGTCTACGAACTGAGCGTTTTCCTTCTGGTTTTCCTACAAGAAGCTTCCATGCACGTCTTTCATTTCCCATTCGTGCCACAGGTCCTGCCCATCGCAGTCTACGAGACTTAACTGTTCTCATTATAACTGGATTCTTATAAAGACCATGTAATTCACTGTTAAGCAGTTTTCTCCATTCACCTGTCTGTTCATCTCTCTGTCGTCCAAAAATTTTCTTAAGAACTTTATTCCCAAATACTCGTAATCTCCTTTCCTCCCTTAAAGTAAGAGTCCATGTATCGCATCCATATAACTGATAGAATAATAGTTTTGTATATTTTTATTTTAACGCTTTTTGAAAGGAGTTGGGAAGTCAAAAGTCTCTGCAATGCATAATAACACGCATTTCCAGAATTGAGCCTATGTTTAATTTCTTTGTGCATCTCATTCTTATTTGTGATTATTGTTCCTAGGTATTTGAATTCAGCCACTTCCTCAAAAGTTCCCTCATTTGCCATTAGCTGTCCATTTCCATTATATAATGTATTTCTACGTGTGATCATATATTTAGTTTTATTGTACATTTTCTCGTCCTAATGTAAAAAATAAATAGATAGCTTACATAAATAAACTTAGCTATTATACACAAATCAGTGTAGGATACCTTTGTTGTTTCTTTCAAGAATTTAATATCGCGTCGCTTCATATTTCTGCGGGGTTAATTACAATACCAGGGAATGTACTGCTACAACTGGATTGTTTTTGAAGGGTAAGTTGTCCATATTTCAATATTCTTTAAAGTACAGAACATTTCTGTGATATGGTAGGGATTACTTCAAGCTTCTTCTCGAGACCCATGAAATTAGTTCCGGAAGGAATACATACTCAGGATTTTTACGTTCTGAAAAATTTATCGACGCCTGCCGGGTCGACACTAAATCCCTATTTTTGTAACTAAATTGAATGGATTATTTCATGGCAGATACGGAGGGTACTTACCAATAGCTTTGCTACTATACCCCGCGGGGTTGCCTAGTAACAAACCACTGTAAATTTTTTACTTGTTGCTCGGAAAGTGTATGTAATTTTCACCTTCGAGGGCATGTTCTAGATAAATAATTAATTTTTATCTTTATACATGCTTTCTTTTGTGTGTTATACTTCCCGAAATATAATGGCTTTATTTTCTAATTAATGTTGAACATAGGAATTATTAGACGAAATATAAATTAGCATTAAATAAATACCGATACTCTGTATGTCAACAGCTTAACGTTCCTTTCACATTGAACTATTTTGGACGTACGGAAAAAAATCTTACGTCCACATACTTCGTATTTTATTGACTAACTGCTAACTGTATTGTTTTGTTGACTGAAATTAATGTTAACCTACTCGAAAAAAGTTAGTTTGCTCGTTCCTCAGATATTTAAACCGCTTGTAAAATAATCTGAAGAATATTCAAGGTCAAAATACTCAATTTAAAAATTGCATACTAACAAATCAAATGCTGGTTGTAACATGAAGTGCATAAAAATTAATTTAATAATTTACTTTTGAAAATGATAAGAATACTTATTATTAAGATTTGGAATTGTTATTTTTATACTTTTATTGATAAAATTTTATACAAAAAATCTTGTGTCAAATTAACTTGATATTATATATTTTAACAATTAAAGTACCGTCGGAAGTGGTTGACTCCGTGCCAAAAACTAATATAACACTCCATCATTTAAGACCACACACTTTTTTGTTTCAAATCAGTAATCGAAAAATAATCCTATAGATCTGTTTTTTACAACTTAAGTTGCTTTCGTTGTAATAAAAAAAAAGAAAAAAGTGCAATGTAGAGAGCCAAACTGCACTCCATTCAACAACATGGAAATAAGAGTATTATTTAATAAAATAACAAAATTAATTTACAAAAGTCCAATTACAGATTAACATTAGTTTCTTGTATTATTTAAATTGTAATAAAATAATTTCAATTACGATGAGCAACAAAAAAAACTTTTCTTTTTGTCTCAGAAAGAAAAATATATGATTCTGATAGTATATTTTCTCCTGGATTCAAATATGATATCGGGTTTTCTCCATCACCCAAGGTTTCCGAGAGACAGGAATTTATAATTTCAAACACTTTAATATTTTCTACATTGGTAACTACACAATATTCGAACATTCGGACTCGCCTAGAAAGTAAGAAATGACAATTTTCTACTACGAGTATATTTTGCCAGTGGAGCATCCCTCTTGATGGTCAAACAATAATCGGCCAGCATATTAGAATTCCATTTGCTTTGATATCTCTTTTCCATAGCTGAAATCATTTGGGTTAGCTCATTCGGTTTTATTTTAAAATGGACAAATGGACGAAAAAAAACGTTTATTTAAAAATTATTATGTAAATCCATTATTTGAAATTGAAATAAAAAAACCGTGAGTGCGGAAAAAATAGAAGAGGAAAAGAAATTCCGAATACACATTTGAAAACACGATAAAAACTGCATTAAGTACAACTATTGGTACTCATGAGACAAAAATCATGTTGACCAGTGTAATTTACGGGACAATTAAACGTTACGAACAAAGTGCAACAGGGCCTACATTTGTTAATAAAATACTTGTTTAAGTTCATATTTATTAAATTATAAAGTAAAATAAAACATTTGCGACTGCGTTAGAATTTATTAATTTTTCAGAACCAAATGGTATATATTGATATTTGATTTTGCAGAAGCTGTAGGACTGTCTCGATTGTTTTTCTTAAAACTTGAGCATCAAATTCAGACATTTCACAGACATATAAATTCAACAAAGCAATGCACTAAATAAATTGCCAATAAATATACTAAATTTTTTAGATGTGCATTACATCAAAACGGATGCTATGTCTCGCATTCGATCTTTTCGATAGCTGCCGTACGACCAAAAACCGTTCAATTATATACATTTAATCACATTCTGTACTCCACAAACCCAATGGCACGGCACGGCTGCCGTCGTAGTGACAATGTCGGCTGCTACACGGTATGGAAACGGCGCCGTGCCATGATCGATTAATGTGAAAAGCCCTATCCCATTCTTCACTTCAATGAAAGAACGTGGACGTACGAATTTTTTCCATACGTCCAAAACACTCCAACATGAAAGGGGCTTAATTTTAAGGTCCCATGCTCTTCATTTCATTAAAGTGATGAGGAAGTACATTGCCGTACGTCCAAAAACCATAATGTGACTGGAACGTAATTCCGTTTTACACCAAATGGATAAAAGAGAAAGAAAACAAAAGTAATCTCTTTTACGATAAAAATGCATCAAATATGGTTCGAGGCAATTGATTTGTTTTTCGTGTTTCAAGTCAAGGCAATAAACACTATAGAGTTTTATTTATTTCCACAAAAGGACAGGCCAATATAAAAAACTCATGTTTTCAAAACGCTATTGTCGTTTATACAAGCCAGTACTGACAACCCTAGTAAATGGACCTGTGTGTTTTGTTTTCCTAGTCCCATCGAAGATGGTGTACAAACTGTGGTTGTGTATTTATTTAAAAAGAGTAGGTGTAAAAAAAAAACTCATATGGACACAAAATTAGTTACTCAAGATAACTGAATGAAAAAAGTTGTGACAAGAGGAAAAGTATCAACTTACTGGAAGCTTTTCGGTTATATTCTAATTCATGGAATAGTAATGTATTAAATATCACTTATTTAATACATTATTATTCCATAAATTAGAATATAATCGAAAAGCTTTCAGTAAGTTGATATTTTATATTCTTGTCAAAACTTTTTTCCACTTTGAAATGAGATACCTTCGGAGGACTGCAGAATACACACTACTAGACCACAAAAAATGAAGACATCTTAGAAGAATTACACATGCGACCTTTAGAAAACAAAATTTCTGTTAAGTCAAGATGGATGCAACAAGTTCATCGAATGGAAGATCACAGGGTACCTAAACAAATGTTAAGATATCGACCTGCAGGAAAAAGAAGACCAGGACGTCCACTCAAAATACTTCTGGATTGTGTTTTCTCTTGAGGCCGAAACAGGTCAACAAATGGCCTAAATTCGTGAATGTTACTATGATGATGATAAATATCACTTTTGCGGATGTTCGAATTGTTTTCATATTATGATCAAATACCAAGAAGATTGGAAAATGAGGTTGGAAATATTGTCGGGCTAATGACGTAAAAATCTCTTCACAAAGTGTTTTTTTTTATTTATTTTTATTTTTTTTTTTAGGATTCTCAGTTTTTTCCATTTTTGTTCACGACACCAAGAATTCGTATGGTCTTGGAAAATTAGATCGGAGATTTTGGGATAGATATAGGGATTTTCGCTGTAAAATTCCTGTACTCACTCTATAGTCTGCGTTTTTACAACTTTGGAAAACAAGGTAAGAAATTTTGTAATAGCATATAATGAAGTTTTACAATGTAAAAATCCCGAACACATCCAGCAGACTGGATCTGCACATTCTTTAAGATTCTCGACATATTTTTCCATTTTTGTTTATAACATCAAGAACACAGATGTAGGGATTTTCGCTTCAAAAATCCCATACATATTATACAGTGTGTGTTTTTATACGTTTCAAGATTTTCGACGTTCTCCCTTTTTTTTTTGGTATAACCGCGAAGAAGCCTTGTAAATGAAGTCTTAAATTTTGGGATGATGTCGGGATTTTCGATATTAAACATTCGCACACGTCCCATATAAGCCTAGAATGTGCATTTAATTTTTTAAGATGTTAGAATTTTTGGTTAAAACAACATCAAGACCATATCCTTCGAAAATGAAATCGGATAGATGGTATAGTCATCTGGTATTCTGCTCTAAAAATTCTCGGATATACGACCTGAAATCTTCATTTTTATATATTTTTCTATTTTCTAAATTTTGTCACTGTTGATAAAAAACAAAGCAGAATGGAAAATCTAGTGGCCATTTTTAGATATGTGTGGAATACTTTTGTGATAAGAAATCTTTGACTTAGCATATAGACTGGGATTTTATACTTTTCAAGATTTTCCAAATTTTGTCGTTTTCTTGTCAAAATAACAAGAGAGTGTAAAATTGGAAAATGTTGTCAAATATTTTGGGAAAATGTCAGGTTTTCAGCAGTGAAAATTCCACACACACCATTTTTGGCCAGGAGCCTGAGAAAATGAAACCTGAAATAGCTTACAGACTGCGTTGTCACACTTTTTACGATTTTCTAAATTTTTCCATTTTAGGTAAAAAAAAAACAGAAGAATATAATTTTGGAAAAATGACGTCGGGAATGTTGGGTTGGATATGGGATTTTTCACTGTAAAAATCCCGGATATCCCTGTGGTCGGAGTTTTATAATTTTCAAGATTTTCGAACCAACAAAATTATAAAAGATAGTTGGGATGATCAAGGAAGAGATGACTGAATAATATTTTGTTGACCGTAACAGCCCTTGAAGACTAAAATTGAAGTGAGATGATGGTGATGAATATTTTCATATTTTGCTCTTTTTGGTCAAAATATTTTTTATAGAAGCCTAGGAAGATTATATCTGAAATTTTGGGATAGGTACCGGATTGTTTTCTGCAAAAAATCCAGGACAATCTCTGTAGACTAAGCCTGACATTTTTCAAGATTTTCAAATCTTGGTGAATACGTCAAAAAGGCTATATCCTTAGAAGAAGAGTCTAAGTAGATGTCGGTTTTTGTGCTATAAAATCTCATCCAATCCTCAAGACTGCGGTTTTGCACTTTTAAGATGTTCTAAATGTTCTCATTATCTTATATATAAAAATTAATGTTTGTTTGTTTGTACTTCATGCGCGGCCATACCGTTGATCCGACTGTGATGGGGTTGTTTTGCAAAATGTTCAGGGAATTCCCGGGATGAACATAGGCTATAAGAGAGTTGTGATACTCAACTCTTACACCCTTAAAAATTGTCCTTTGTAGTGGAAAACGTGAAAAAAGTAGCTCTTTGGACACTTAAATGGCTTACGCTGCCTAAACCATACGAAATACACAAAATTAATGTACACAGAATTGAATATCTCAAAAATCTCTACAAAAAGTCCGCGACAGCATATGTTTATCTCTTACGGATAACTCACAAAAACCATTTTTGTCTTTTATTGATACCAAGAGTTCCTTATCTCTTACGGATAACTCACAATAACCATTTTTGTCTTTCATTGGTGTCAAGAGTCTCGCGCCGTAGCCGAGTGTTTAAGGCAAGAAGTCTTGGCGCAGAACTACGGGACTTTCGCTGTTTCGAGTCTCTATGGGGGAAGATATTTTTCTCATGGAATTTCGGCCAGTATGGAACAGGTGTACAGTGGGTCAGAAATAAAATCTAGCTGGGGGGGACTATTTTGACTCACTCTCATCAATTTATCTTTTTTTCACTCTAATATAATTGTTATATGACGGTTCTCAACTTATCTGCAAAGGAGGGTACAATTCTGATGTTAATGAAGACAATATAAACATCGGAAGTTGCCGATGGTTAAGAACTCATCTGGTGTATATCCCAGTTGAGTTATTAGCGTTGTGTTCAAGTTCAGTGAGTTTTTTTCTTATTCTATATGGATACTTCACCTCAAGGTTTGTAATTTTATTGATGTATTTAATGTATTTCTATATAACCAGATATTATGTTAAATACATGTGGAATAATACCTTCCAAGCACTAAAAAATTTACACAATCATCTTATTTTAAATTGAGCTACAAAGCAGTGGCGGTTCCAGGAAGGGGACCATGGTCCCCCGAGAATTTTTTAAAGATAAATTATGATTCTAATTAATGAACTATTATCGTACACTTAAAAAATCAAATGAACTTCGATGTATTAAAGAGCAAAGAGCGTTGATGACCGGTCACGAGTAAACTGGCGATCGAGTTTCTCGTATGTATATATATAACGGGCTTCCAATATAAAACCGGACCGGCCTTACGGAGTTTCACCCGGCACGCAGTGCTGTCTCTTCCTCCCGCAATTCACCCTGCCTGCCACCCGTCCTTGAACTGTTTCTTACCTTATATAAAATGCTGGAAATGTTGTCCTCCCGCAGTTAAACAGGCATTATACCGAGTAACACACTTAGATTGACACGCTGTAGTTCGGGCACTGTCAAGTTTCTGATTTAATTTCTTATGTTGTTCTTCAGTTCTTCTAATGTGTGCGGATTTGTTTTGTACACTTTGTTTTTCAGGCTATCCCACAAATAAAAATCACACACTGTTAGATCTGGGGAGCGAGTGGGCCATACACCAGCACTAATCACTCTATCTTCAAACACTTCCCCAATTTTTCTTCGGTGAGAACCGTACGCCTTCGCGTGTGTTTCTTATTTTGTACTGAACCAGTGGTCTCAAATTTAGTCACAAGATCGTGGATTGTCGATCTGGAAGGAGGTAATTGTCCAGGGAAGTTCCGAATAAATTCCTCGCGAACGCGACGAGCTGATTCGTATTTATAATAACATTTACACACATAAATGCGCTGCTCTAATGTCAGCTGACGTCTCATCTTGTCGAACGATAGTGAACTGACTAGTTCAAGGACGAGCGGCTGGCAGAGTGAAATGCGTACGAGGAGAGAGCGCTGCCTGACGGGTGAAACCCCGTGAGGCCGGTCCGGGTTTATATTGGAGGCTATGTATAATTCTTCTGTATGTGTATTTGTCACTGAACTTCTTCTAAACGACTGGACCGATTTTGATTACATTTTTGTGTGTGTCTGTTTGAGTCCCTAAAACCATTAGTTGTAGGAGTTCACCTGAAGCGAAAATTGAAAAATCGCTCTAGCGGTCACATTTTTCGACGTTTCACAACTCAATATTGTCCAAAAATGAGCGCAATTCCGACAATTACAAGTGGAGGTTTACTTGAAATCCGAAATTAAAAACTCCTGTATATCGACTGGGCCGATTTGGACGACTTTTTTTTTCTGTGTGTTTGAGTGGGTCCCTGGATGGTTTAGATTCACAATTGGACTTGGTAGGTGACGCGGCGATCGGGTTATAGCATTTTTTTATGTCAGATGCGTAGTCATCTGCATTGTCGTTATGTTCAGATATAACTATGTGACGTCATCATTCACACTTCTTGAGCCACAACAGATGGCTGGAAGAGGTTTTCTTGCAAACTTATTTAATAATATCTAATTATGCCCTAATTGCTGAATTTTATGGTAAAAAAGTAACATTTTTATCGTCCACCCATGACATGGGAATTGAACGTTCGGGCAGGACAACGTCTGCCGGGTACGCTAGTCTATAATAAAGTTAATAATTATGTGATTACTAACTACTCCTAGCCTGAAATACGTCCGTATAGTTAAAATAGAGTTTGATTTTTGTTTTTATGTGTTGATGTTTCCATAATTCATGAACAAAACAGTAACTTGACTACTCTGTTTGGTGAAAACCGCCCTTAGTCTCATTAAGTTTAAATGTTAAATCAACGATGCCCATCCTTAAACTAACAGAAGAAAGGACGAATCTATCTTCGCCCACTCCTTGCTGAACAATTACGCATCTATGTATTCTTGTAGTCACAAACCTCTCTAATATCGCTTTGTTATAATGGTCCTTTCAGTTAATTTTATGTGATTATTTTCTGATGAAAATAAAATCAATTAAGCTTCTTTAACACTTTTCTATCAGTAAATTTTTGCCTCCATTTACTTTTAAACAGTTCAATGTTTGCCTAAACCACTAATAAAATTATGGATACTATACATTTTATAAACTAGTGCACTATATCAAGGAAATACTTATGAATTAATAAACTAAAAATTTCCATTCCTAAATTATTCTTTATGCAATCTAAATAATAGATACAATTTCATCTAACAGGATGAAAAACTGTGTCTTAAAATGGTCCTTGATTACTCTATTAAGGTAATAGTTTTTTATTTTATTCAGCAATTATAATAATTTTCAATAATTCTGTAGCAAACTTTAACAATATTTTCAGTACTAAGGTTGTCAGAATTTGGTATTATATTTCATTAAGTTTTGAAATGTTTCTTCTTTTCAAAGAAAATTTTTTAAATTATGTACCAATTTAACATTTTAAAAATACGTATATCCAAATTCAAACTCTAACGCAAATGATAAGTGCGCGCGGCTGCCCCGACTGAGATCCCAGGTTCGACTCCTGGAGGTTCCGGAGGGGTATTATTAATGGATCACACCGCGATTTCTCGGGTTTTCTCCGTGTTCTCTTTTTTCCCGAATTTTATACCACCTAAACATTCCATTTCTCTTCCATCCCCATCACGGCATTTCATCTTCATTAATTTCATCTCATCTCTGTTAGATTAAACTAGTCTGGTTTAGTAAACCGCAAATATTTAAAACATATGGGGGACAGACATGTATTTCCTTATAACTCGAGACTGTAGGTCTCAACTTAGGGCAGAATAGGGCCAAAGGCAGAATAGGGTTTCCACTCCTCGAGAAGCTGAGTACATCCAAAATAAACAAGGGCGGTATGAGTCATGTGTGAATGCTTGATATATGTCAAAATCAGGAACACCAGAACAATACATAACACCGTAGAGAAAAGTTCATTCCATGGGAAAAGCTTAAAAGGTATTTCAGAGTTATCCCTCCCACTTAAAATTAGAAAAGATGTTAGTAAATACTTAACTGATGAAAAGAATTTATCATAATCAGTATGCTTGTATTCTTGTAAGTAGAATTTACTATTATATCAGTGCTATAAATTACACTTGCAAATAAGACACTTAACGGCATTTTTTCTTCGGCAAAATATTTTTCCTCTCATTCTTTCTGAAATAGGAACAGCCTTCATTGAGCGAATGAAAGATATGGAAGTGGTTTATGTACTATCACCACTACGAAACAAAGGAGATAAAATAGAGCAACAATATGAGGTAATTAGGTGTCTTAAGAGAAGCTGTTGGTCTTCCATACAGACAAGGAGAAAGGGGCAAATTTGACAATATACGAGAGTTTACGATTGTCAGTGACGCAACTGAAATTAAATAATCCATGAACCATATTTATCATAAGTAAATGTCACGAGTGATTTCCAAATCATCGATAAATTCACAAGTCACGATGTGACAAAGTGACTCGTGAATTTATCTAGAGGATTTAGAAATTAAGAGTGGCATTCCTTAGGATTATTTAGTGAATAAAATTAAGCTGTTTACTAAAAATAGTTATTTTAATATATGCATTTTAAAATATTTATATATTTAATATAAACGGCGATGTTTTAAAACAAATCAGAAATGTGTGGTTATATTTCATTTGTTTATCCTTGCAACTTGATCATATTATTTATTGCCAAATAGGATCACATATTGTAAGAATGCACCAGAGTGCAGAAAAATGAAACATCAAACTGTATATTATAACCAACATTATTGGTTATTAATTTATTTTTAATAAACAACTCAGTAAAATCATTAATTAAAAACACAATTATAATAGACAATTATCAAATGTGTAGTTCGAAGGAATCTGATCATTATTTGCTATATTCAATGTATTTTCTAGATAGTCACTGCAAAATAATGCTCTCACCTGTTCAAAATACTAAAAAGGAAGAGCTTTCTTTATCACAAAGGCGGGAGTTGGTTAAGAGAATTCTATGAAGAGCGAGGTGAAACACGATTGTCATTGGCTGTAAAACAAAATTCATTGATACGTGATTGGTCATTAACTCCCATTTTTGGCATGAGTTAAATAGTCTAAATTACTATTCATGATACCGTATTAAATTTAAAATGCTCAAGAGAGTAAAAGCTTGAATTGAATTTTAGATTAAATATTTAATACACTGCGGTTTTCGGAGTAGCGTCGCTGCCGCGTACCCAATGGGCTAAGTTTCATTCTCCGGTCGGTACAAATTTTTAACGATACTTTTTCGGATTTTTTTCACGCCTGAAATACATAACTTAGGAAACTTTAAAGACTATACAGTTCCCGAACATCATCTGCCATGTTTATTATGAATCAGTGTGTGAGTGAGTGAGTGAGTGAAAGGTGTAGTGGTGTAGTGGTGTGATTCGTCTTGAATGTTAATGTTGTCTCGGAGAAGGCCCTAGATTGAACTAATGACTCATTCGGAGAGGCATTCCATGCCCTATGAGGCAAATAAAAAAAATATATAGTAAAACTTGTTGAAAGCGGAATCGCATGGGACCATTTTTTATTCCATATTAGACAACATTCCGCATTACAAAATATTAACCAATCTTCGATTATAGAGCACCGTATATGTCTTTTTATGTACCTTGGATTAATTATAGTTCCGCTGCCTTGGGAAGTGAAGTATAGTATGTACGAGCGACATCGACGGTAACGCGAGAAAAAAAACAGTCCCGTTTCGTCAGCGTTATAAATGTCTCTTCGGCGCATATCTTGAAAATATAGTATGCAGTTTCGGTTTCCGCTCACTAACTATACTTTCGTCCACATCCTTTGATTCTACATTATATTGTGTCGTCTTTTAAGACTGTCTACAAACAACCTGAAGATGTCTTCAAATCGCTATTTCCTAGAGCTTGACTTTGGATCACCGGTCCGGAAATTTGGAGACTTTTTAATCATGGACTTATAAAACACACCTCGTTCATTTTTTCTTCATTTGACCATTTCCTTGCACTCATTCATTCAATATTTTTTCTGTGTGTTTTAAAATTTTACAAACTTGGGTTATTCCGCATTTAAATTTAGTCATTATTTCGCGTACTGAGAGTTTGTATTTCTTTATCTTCAATCACTTTCACTTTTTCATGTAATGACAATCGTACATACGATTTATGCATTTTTATTCCGTAAATTCAGAACGCTACCTGTGAGAGATAGTACACAATCAGTCTCAGGTCTTAAACTAATTTAAATATTTTACAGGGCAGTAGTTATTTGTAAGACAGATGTCACATGCTAAATATTTGTTAAACGAACCAGTATTTCGCAAAACGGGTGTGCAGTGAGGTCGAAAGAGAACACCAGATACAGGTAGAAACTCTATTTCACCCGGCACGGGCGCCAGGAATCACCACTTATTATTAATTCGCCTAGCAGGAATTCAATGAAGTGGAAACTAATTTATTTCTCTCTATACCTTTCCGCCTTATAAACATTTTTTTCATGAATTGTGTAGAAATATCCTTCCGTTTCCGCATTGGACATATTCCGTTTTATACAGAATCAATACACGTTAAATTACTATTATTATACCAGGACCAATAAATTAGTTCACACTGGACAGATTTCCACATTTTTCATGTTCCGGATTAAACAAGTTTTACTGTTTATATATATATATATATATATATATATAAAAATCATCCATAGTAATTCTGCCCGAGAGTAGGTCTTTCACTGCAATCATATAATTTATATGTTATGCTTTGCAGCTTTACTAGGGAGTTATAGGTGTGGTAGTTTCCCGTTGCTTACCACACTGGCGAAGGATAATGATAAGGATAATAATGGTGGCCGGATGATTTTCGGGGACCGTTGGGCTCTAAGTTTCCTGACATTTGTCTTACAGGTGAGGAAAAAACCCGAAAAAACCTCACCCAGGAGTCTGTCCCGACCAGGAATTGAATCCGGGCCCGCTGCGTGTACACTACCTCGAGACCACAGCGGTGGACTATATACATATATATATATATATACTAGGCTAAGGTATACGTTAAAAATTTAAATTACGTTGGTGTCTTTCAGCCAGATTACTTAAAACTAATACTTACACACGATATTAATAATATTGGAAATAAAATATACACTGAACACACTTAAATTATGAAATAATCAATATTTGTAATTCAATTGAAATTCGCGGTTGCAACAGAAAGCACAGCCATCTGGTTTCCCCTAGTTAAATAATAAACCAACTACCTTACCAAATTACCTTACACCGCCATCTGTTAGAATCGTATGGAACTCACAGATAATTACCCCGCCATCTGTTAGAATCGTATGGAACTCACAGATAATTATAACTCTTTGTTAAATAATAAACAAATAATTTGCAATAAAAAAATAATGTGACTATAAATTTAGTTATAAACTACCCTAAGTCTCAAGTTGGATCAAACTGCACACAGTGTGCAAACTTTTATTAAAATCGGTTCAGTAGTTCAGGACTCCATCGCAGACAAACAACGTGACATGAAATTTTTATATATTAAGTATATATATATATATATTAGCTAATACCAGGCGTGCGCTTCTACGCCTAAATAAATGAAAATTAATATGCTTTTATGTTTAGTTGAATAAGTAAAGGAAAAAATAATTATAAATTTATATTTTTTAATATCCCGTGCTGATTACCCGGCGTTGCCCGGGAATCTACTTATCCCGATCTTTTTGACATAAATGAGATGAAAAAAGAAGATTAATGTGTTTGTGTTTAGTTAAATAAGTGAATGGAAACATTTATATTGTAGTTATTTTTAGATACCCCATGTTGTTTATCCGGCGTTGTCCGGGAATCTACTCATTCCGATCTTCTTGGCATAAATGAGCTGAAATACAAAAATTAATGTACTTCTTATGAATAGTTGAATAAGTTAAATGAAAAATAATTGTAAATGTATATCGTAATACTTTAAAGATTCCCCTTGCTGATTACCAGGTGTTGCCTGGGAATCTACTTATCTCGACATTCTTGGCATAAATGAGCTAAAAGACAAAATTCTTTATCGTGGATTATCCGTAAAGGAATACCCGCCATGTGCTGCTATGCTTACACATGTATCTACGTATTTGTCTCGATATTCTAGGCATCAATGAAAGATAAAAATGGTTATTGTGAGTTATCCGTAAGAGATAAACATATGCTGTCCCGGACTTTTTTGTTGAGCGTTTTGAGATATTCAATTCTGTGTACGTTAATTTTGTGTATTTGTTATGGTTTAGGCAGCGTAAACGATTTAAGCGTCTAAAGATTTACTTATTTCACTTTTTCCATTACGAAGGGCAATTTTTAAGGATGTAGGATCTGATTACCACAACTCTCTTATAGCCTATGACCATCCCGGGAATCTTCTGAATATTTTGCAAAAAGCCCCATCACAATCGGATGAACGGCATGGCCACGCGTAAAGTACGAACAAACAAACGAACATTCATTTTTTTACATTAGATATTCGTGCGAACCAAAACTTAAAATCCTCGTCCTACCATGTTATACCACTGTAAGGCCTGTAGGCGTGAGGCACGTAACAATACCTAAGTTGAGAGGTTAAACTACGATGGAGAAGGAGATTTGACATATAGAAAATCGGGCACTGTAAAAATTGTTTTCATTGTAATATATACGAGTAACATGAAAAGAAATATAAGTACCTGCGCCTTGTGTTCTTGTAGAGTATGCCCCGCTCAGTAGCCGAGTGGTTAAGGCAAAAAGCCTTGGAGCCCTAGAGGACTTGCGCTTGTTTGGGTCTCCATGGGGGAAGACATTTTCTTATGGAATTTCGGCCAGTATGGGAACTGTGCCAATCCAGCACCGTGAGGAATTTCGGTAGTTTCAATAAGTAGCGATTCCAGGTTGAGAAATCAGCTGTAACTTCTGAGGGACTTAAGACGCCGACTACATGTGGCCCCTATACTGTCTATATCAACGTCTACCTCTGTGATTAACACATGTGAATGTGAGGCCTGCAGCCGAATGGTAGGCCAAGGGTCTTCTAGGCCTGTGTGCCTTGAACTTTTGAGTTTATATAGGGCATATATATATATATATATATATATATATATATATACACACACACATACGCTAGTGTCCAAAATTAAAGCAACAAACTGAAATGTTTACTTTCTATTTTAATTGTGTCACAGAATATTACTGGCTCATACTAGAACAAAAGGACTAAACTCAGTAAACATTCTAACATCATTTTTCATGAAATAACAGATATAAAAATGATTTTCGTCTTTTTAAAGTGATCATAAGTTCACACTTAGTATCGAGAAATGTGGTTACAAGTGCTCAATATGGCGTGGTATCGACTCTGGCAGCAACACAGGCCTCAACGACGGTGCATGGTACGAAAGAGGTCATCCATCTGATTTTGAAGTATCAATGTCCATTCTTCCTGCAGAGCAACTCTAAGCCGCCAAGAGTGATTGGTGGGTGATGACGTGAAGCTACTCGTCTCTTTAGTATATCCCAAACATACTCTATCGGATTTAAGTCGGGAGACAAAGCAGGCCAATCCATTCGAGTAATGTTTTCAATTTACTGGAATTCATAAAACACCACTGCTCTGTGTGGACGAGCATTACCGTCCATCAGCAGGACGTCTGGACCCAAAGTATCTCGAAACAAGCGTACATGAGGTAACAACATCTCGTTACGATACCTGGCAGCGGTTAAACCTTGTCCGTTTACGTACAACTTCCTATAGATGTGTTCGAGCAGTTATTATAATGCCTGCCCACACCACTATTGATCCACCTCCAAAATATTTGTTGGCCAAAATCGTGTTCCAGATTCTCTCCAAATGCGAATCCGTCGAGAAGCGCTCTGAAGACCGAATCTGGACTTATCTGTAAAGAGGGCATTCGTCCATTGTTCTTCTGTCAAACTGACATGTTGTTGGCTCCATTCTAGATGTCTTTTTTCGTGATCACGTGTCAAGGGCACACTTACAGTGGATCTCCGACAGTAAAGATCTCTCTGTTGAAGCCTTCTGTACACTGTTTGTCGCGATACAAATGTTCCAATGGATGCTGAGAGGTCAGATGCCAGATGTTGTGCAGAACAACACTGTTCCGTCTTGCCCTTATTGTCAAGTAGTTACATTTTCTACGTCCACAAACTTTTGCCACATCCAGGAAACAATAGAACGATACGCATAGCCTAGTGGCCACATTAGCTAGAGACTACAACGCAGGGAGTCTGCCTGGCGTCTTCTCTGTGTCATACTGCACCTGAATGTTTACACATTGAATGCTGAAGTGGGACTAAAGAGTAAACATAAAGTACCCTTTGATACGTGCACTGACGTTATCACTTTAATAATTCTACAAAGACAGGAATGCTATCTCACATAGAGGATATGTTTATACAGACATTTGCTTACGTTCTACTGCCTCTTGGTACTATTCTATTGTATATTGGACACAGGAAGGAGACATTTCAGTTTGTTGCTTTAATTTTGGACACTAGTATTTACATATATATATATATACACACACACCAGCTTCATGGGCTAGTGGTCAACGTTTGTGACTACTGTTCATGAGATCGCGAGTTCGATTCCCGGTCAAACCACAGATTTTTTTCCTGAAAGAGAATTATTCCTGTGATTGCCCATGGTTTGGAATGTAGGTTAAGTTTAGGATTAAGGACTCTTTTGGCGCACCATTATCATCACCATCACCCATCATATCATCGGTGTAGTGTAACTTCGCCTTCTAGGCGCCCCAACTTCAGAAGTAGGTTTCAATTATGCCAATGCCGGGAGGGAATGCCAGAAAAGTGGAAATGACAACCTGGGGCATTGAATATAAATAAATATATACACACACACATGCACGAGCACATGTTTATTCTGATGTCTATACTGCGTACAGCATGTAATTGTGAAAACATTATTATTCTTACTGTTAAATCGATTTTAAAGTAGGACTAGATATATAAACATTGAAAAATCTAGACAAAATAAATGTTTAAAAAAGTAACAATGTTTTTCACATTCATATGTTTGAGCGGTTCATATGTCTAGTGGGATTAATTAATCAACGTAACATTGTCATGTGATGATGAGGTAAGTGTACTTATCCACGCATATTAAAACTGTTGTAATCATTTTATTTTAATTTTGAAACACGAAAGTAATTAGCAACATCCAATTTCATCCGTAAATTCGTCATGATTAATAATTAGGGAGATATATGGGGAACAAGTAGAGTGTAGAAAATATATAATGTTTCCGTTTTAATTAAACACACGACAGAGTGCAGAGTACCACGTTCGCGTTTTAATTATATCATTATGAAATATGTTCACCACCTTGATCTCGGAGTAATGTCGTTACCTCGTATGCAGCAGGCCCGAGTTCGGTCCCCAGTCGGGATAATTTCCTGTTTTTTTTTTAAATATTCTTCATCTGTAAGAAAAGTGTACCAATGATCTCCGAACTTCATCTGGCCACCACAATCGCCTATATTTAGTATGAATTAATGAATGAATGGTGTAAGAAAGGTAAAGTGATCCCATCACAGCCCTGGCGTAGTAGGAGGTTAAGGCTCCCACTTTGTTCTAGGCAATCGGCATTTGATGTCAGTCATGTTACAGCCCAGCGTGACAGCCGCCTTTATCTCCAGAATAAGCGTTTGCTGCTCATTTGTGTAAGAGGCTGACTCCACCGCAGGGTCATAATGCCATCAGATTGTTTGTGTCAATTTAGAAATCATGACCACACCGGGACTCGATCTCACGACTTTCTGGTTTGTAGCGTAATGTCTTAACTGTGGGTGAATGGCATAAATTGTCTTAAATGTTTCCGTTATTTTGAAGGTGTACTGGGATTGAGCTGATTACTCATCCAGAGATACCCTCCATGTCCTTGTGTGGTTAAAAGTATGTCTATGAACGAGAGATAAAACTCCTCTCTCGACAGGTCATATCCCTGTAAGGCTCGGATGGCGTGGAGTATGTAAAATGTACCCATAAAGAAGAGAGATTAAGAGGAAATTGGAAAGAGGTTATGTGTAGCGATTAATATGATAGGAGACATATAAACTAAGATACAACTCTAATATGCATGGATCTGAAACTAAAATGTTCGAAATATATTAAATTGTTATTAAAATTAAATAAATCTATAAATAATGAAAATAGAATATATTACTAATATCGCTATAAAATATGTATGTGGAAAAGTAGAAATATATCCAGGTAAAAATTCCACGTACATTTGTCTAGAATAAAATACTGTAAAACGCTACCTGCTATACAAATAACAAATAAAGAGGTACTGTCAGAACTCTACCTACTACACAACTTACAGGTAATATAGAACACAAAAAGGGTATTGTCAAAAGAATATAACTAATTCCAATTAGCAGTCTATACAACTAATAAGAAATATTCATTCTTTAAGAAAAGATAACATTTATCTATTAAATATCAAAGAACCAATTTACCCAGTTCTTAGAAATTGTTATACATACTAGTAAATAATATTATTGTAACATAAATATATATTCAATTGTAAGGAGTGGATTCGAGAAAAGTGGGAGGAGCCACCGCTTTTATAAGCGAGAACTTATATCAAAATACACTCACTATCACTATCAGGGACTCTGTGTTCAGTGTTGGAACATCGTAGACCTGCAGACCGCGATCTCCGATTCAGTTTAAATATTAGATTCGTCCGAGAAATAGTTAAATTTAAAGTTATAGTCCGTTAAGCATTTGGACTTTGAAAATATTGATTCCAGCACGTGGACCTCTAAGTATTTCATCGACTCCACTCATAGATAAAACTTTGTAACTGTATTATCAAAAGTGTGTTTCTCCGTAATTAAACAGTTTCTTGGATTCGTTAAAATTGAGTGTACATTTATACGTTGTTCCTTTGCTTATAAAGAGTTCATAACCCTGAGATCTCTTGCCTACCATTGAGCTCCGGTACATAATGGCACCCAACCTGGTTTAGGCACATGTTCCCCAAACGAGTGGAAGAATTTAACATAATAACGCCAACGTGTCTTAGCCTCGATTAAAAGTTCTATTAGCATCTACGTATAATCACGAACCCAAATAAACTCTGATTTAAATAAACAATAACGACTTCCAAAGTATTTGCTGTACGAATTCGGAGAAATTTAAACTAAAAATTGAACTGCAGAAGTGTAAATTTGTGAAATTAACCGCGTGGAACTCTATTTATCAGCATACAACAACCAAATATTCGAGAATCGCTACATATATCCAACGAAACTGCTCTAGACATTAACATATCGTAGTGAAAATTTCCTCGTCACCGCTACATGTATACAATTAAATTGATTGCCGTGTGCAAAGAAATAATCGTCAAGGTATCACGACAGCACGACCTCACGTAGATGAAAGAGTGGGCCAGCACATCAGCGAACCAGAAATCCATCGGACAAGAAAACCAGCAGCAACACCTACACGTGGTAACTATTGCCCAGCAACACCTACACGTGGTAACTATTGCCCAGCACCACATCAACAGGTCAGTACAAAAAATTTAAGTGTGTATATTTTTGTCTATATTTCTCTCTACAGGGCTCATATCATTAATTGTAATATTTGATTGTGTTTAACTTTGATTTATCTGGACATTGAAAGTTAACTAGATCTAAAACAAACTCTAAATAATTTAAATCTATGCTTCTCCGCAGTTCAAATAAGACAAAAGTAAATAAAATCAATACTAACATGTCTAACAATCATGAAAATACCTCCCAACAAAATGAAATAGATTTTCTAAATGTTGAAACTAACATGGCTAATAACACTGTTGAAAATTCAGAACCGATCATGAGTAACACTAATGCAAACATCCCAGGTCCCACTAATACACCTACCATAGATATGACCATGCTTCTACATGCCATAAATAATCTAACAACCGAAGTTCGGGATTCTAAATTTGAGTGTAGAGAAGAAATAAGTAAAATACACCAAAGAATCAAAGAAAATAACCAACAAATAAAAGTAGAACTAACTAATGCCCTCACAACTAAAATTCAAGAGAGTAACGAAAAGCTAAAAGCTGAAATAAACTCATCCATGAATAATATTTGCTCTGATTTATCTGGAAAAATAAATTCCGTTGCAAACGAATTATATAAAACTAATAGTGAAATTGATGACATTAAAGTTGTGCAAGAGACGATTCAATTGGTTAGCACTGCCGAGAGTAAGGAGCGCGAAGAGCTAAATGATCAAATGAAAAAAAACGTTCCAAGACGCGATTTCTGACCAAAACAGTAAAATTGCCGACATAAACAAACAGAGCGAAGAACGCGCTAAGAAACTGACCTCAACCCAAGAAGAGTTCTCTAAAACAATAAATGAGATGAAAGAGAAAATCAATGAAATACATTCCCCCGCTAACGAGAACCACACCGCGGTACTAGCAAGAGAACAATTAAATCGTTCTTGCACAGACAACCAAAGCAATATTTCAGGAGAAGCTGAAATAATAAATAACCAATTTTCGGACATTACTTCAGCTACACCAATACATACTTCAGGCACTAATAACAGGGTATATAACACGCCCATGTATCAAGGATTGTTAGATTTACCACTGCCGAAATTTAATGCCAATAACGGGACTAATCCTACCCAATTCCTCAACGAATTGGATAATTATTTGAAAATAAAAGGAATTCCGCAGGAACATTACATATATGTGGTCAAAAATTGCTTAGAAAAAGAAAGCAGAGATTGGTTTGAGATCACATTATCTCATAGTACTTCCTACGACACATTTCGTAGTATATTCAGAAATAAATTTTTCGGAACCGATCAACAACACAAAATACGACAGGAAATATGCAGCGGTACATACAGCAAGACCAGTGGGAAAACCTACTCCGAGTATTTTCTCTCTCTGGCAAAACGTGCACGCCTCATAACACCACATCTAGCCGATAGTGAATTTATACGCATGATTATAAATCACTATCCACAAGCTATCCGCCCAAGCCTTATCGTAGCCAACATAAATACTTATGACAAAATGCTAGACATCTTACAAATGCTAGAGACCGGAAATAATCATGAGTTGCAACCCGTACCTATGGTAAAACCACAAAGTTACATAAATCAAGGCTATAACCGTACTTACACCACCCAAGACGGAATATTTTCAAAAGGAGAGCGA
The DNA here is from genome assembly GCA_030220185.1 of Diploptera punctata. NCBI lineage: Eukaryota > Metazoa > Arthropoda > Insecta > Blattodea > Blaberidae > Diploptera > Diploptera punctata. The sequence continues at coordinate 23,506 of JASPKZ010004584.1, forward strand.
GAGGCACAGACTTCGCAAAATAGATACCCACGTGATACAAATTTTTATACAAACAGAGGTAGGCAAAACTTTAGGGGACACGAAAGACACAAAAATGACCGCCAGATAAACATGTTGCGGGCAAATAGGCGAAATGAAATTCAAACGCGCCAAATATATGATAGACGGGAAAATCGCAGACAAGCCCCATTCGCCGAACATGATAGACAGATAAACCTAGACAGAGAAAATACTCGACGATGGTACGAGAATTATTTTCATAATCTGTCGTACAATCGTTCACGGCACCCACAACCAAATACATTATCAGCTGGTAGACAAATCCAGTTGCAACATGACTCGAACCAAAGTCCTCAAGCACCGGAATTCAGGAACAGCCTAAATGCTCGGGCACAAATATATCGGCCACGTAATGAAAACTCGGATCATAGCTATCAAAATACCCAATTTCAAAATTAAATCAGTACAGTAAATTCACGCTGATAATGTAACTAAAACCATGGACGTGTACCACCTGGAAATGATGCGGCCATATAAAGAATTGTAAACAAATGGTCCATCGGTAGTACAATATACTGTATTGTAATTAAGAATGTTGTATGAAATTGAGTGTGTAAGAGAAAATGTATTGTTGTAACCAAAATGTATAAAATTAGTATTAAGTAATTATAACTTTGGTATTAAGCTACTTATTGTACTCTGTTATTCTTTCATGCAAGATACATTTGTAGAGGTAAATTAACCAAGAAAATAAGTTTCTCAAAAGGAGAGACTTGTATATTTAAAGAAATACTAAAACTATTTACTTTCAATATACAAGTAGGCATTTGTAGCGATTAATATGATAGGAGACATATAAACTAAGATACAACTCTAATATGCATGGATCTGAAACTAAAATGTTCCGAAATATATTAAATTGTTATTAAAATTAAATAAATCTATAAATAATGAAAATAGAATATATTACTAATATCGCTATAAAATATGTATGTGGAAAAGTAGAAATATATCCAGATAAAAATTCCACGTACATTTGTCTAGAATAAAATACTGTAAAACGCTACCTGCTATACAAATGACAAATAAAGAGGTACTGTCAGAACTCTACCTACTACACAACTTACAGATAATATAGGAACACAAAAAGGGTATTGTCAAAAGAATATAACTAATTCCAATTAGCAGTCTATACAACTAATAAGGAATATTCATTCTTTAAGAAAAGATAACATTTATCTATTAAATATCAAAGAACCAATTTACCCAGTTCTTAGAAATTGTTATACATACTAGTAAATAATATTATTGTAACATAAATATATATTCAATTGTAAGGAGTGGATTCGAGAAAAGTGGGAGGAGCCACCGCCTTTATAAGCGAGAACTTATATCAAAATACACTCACTATCACTATCAGGGACTCTGTGTTCAGTGTTGGAACATCGTAGACCTGCAGACCGCGATCTCCGATTCAGTTTAAATATTAGATTCGTCCGAGAAATAGTTAAATTTAAAGTTATAGTCCGTTAAGCATTTGGACTTTGAAAATATTGATTCGAGTACGTGGACCTCTAAGTATTTCATCGACTCCACTCATAGATAAAACTTTGTAACTGTATTATCAAAAGTGTATTTCTCCGTAATTAAACAGTTTCTTGGATTCGTTAAAATTTAGTGTACATTTATACGTTGTTCCTTTGCTTATAAAGAGTTCATAACCCTGAGATCTCTTGCCTAACATTGAGCTCCGGTACATATGAAATTTTTTGTTAGGTTTTCAACGATTTAATCTTATGTTCTCTTGCTTCTCTGATGCCTAATCAGCCATTTCCATTTAGTTTTGTTTAATAAAATATATTAACAAAGCGTAAGTTATTATTTAATTTCTAAACCTAATTCATTACAGTTGCGCCCGTTAAAATAAGGTTATACAGTATAATATTAGGTATACACGAACATAAATGTGAAAACGTTAACAAGTAAGGATTAAATATGCTTAATTTCATAGCTAATTTCATGTATTGGATTAGAAGAACACATAGGCTCGGATTATTATGCCCGTATCACGGCAACCTTGTGTAGGTTCATTATAGGACTCGTCGCTATTCGTTGTGAATTAATTAAAACTAAATAAATTATACAGTGTTATGTAGTCTGTGATGGCGTTCCTGGTTTCGACAAATTAAGCATTCACCCACGACTCATATTGCCCTTTCTTGGACTGGAACCAGGGCCTGAAGGAGGGGCTACAACTCACCCTTTTGACCTCTTCTGTTCTACAGTAAGTTGTTTATATAGGAAGTACCGAAAGTATCCACCCCGGATCACCACAACAAAATATTTTAATCGCCTGTGGTTTTCCAGGTCAGACTACTTTTCCAAAATGAGATGAGGTAAAAGTTGGTATCAAAAGAATAATTAAAAAATTGAAGATGAAATTAAATGAAAGGGGAGGTAAGAGAAGGGGAGAGTGTTGGTGGGATGAAATTTGGGAAGCGGGAGAATCCCGGTATGGCACACCACCAGTGCCCCTCCGGAACCGCCAGGATTCGAACATGGGATTCCAGTCGAGACAGTCGCTAACCACGAGGGTATCGAGACAGCAAATTTCATGTGTTGTAGTTAAACTTATAAACTAACTAGCTGGCCTTATTGAACTCAAGGATTTATAGCCGCATGGACATAAACTATCCATACATTCCTACTCTAAGCTAACATTTTCCAACATTATTCCCTGTATAATTCAACTCCTTCAAATCATGGTTAATGTTATTTTCTTCTACTTCTACGTCACGAAATTAGACCATTGACCCGTTTCCATATCAAGAGACCTTATCCCTCAATATAGTTATGGGATACAAAATATTTCTTCTTCCTTTGGGTTGATAGTTGAGCAAAATTTGTGGGAGTTATTTGGGAGTAATTATTTCTATATGTTGGAGCCAGTTAGATCTTTAATTTTTTCAATGCAATTAATTTTAAATGCTTAATTCGGTTATTTCTTCATTATATTCCTTATTTTACAATGTACAGTCTGCTACTAAGCACATGAATTTAATTTCAGCTATTTATATTTTCCTTTCATCCGATCTATTAAGGGTTCAATTTTCCAAGCTTATGTTAAGATAGGAACTGCAATAGTTTCATAGAATTTCAATTGTGAATTTTTAATGTTTTATTTTTTAGAGTTCTTCTTATTGTTCCGCATATAGTCTATTATAAAATTTGTTAAATTTTAAGTTTCTATCATTCTTTTGGCAGTAAGATACGTTATACCCTAGGTGGTTTAAATTGTTTACTTGTTCTTGAATTTTTGTTATTGATCATTATTTTGCATATTCTGGAGTTAAATCCTTCGAAAGCCATTACAATTTTTTTTTCAGATATGAGCATATTCTATTTGCTTATTACTTCATTTAATTTGTGGTAGCGATTGTAACTCGTCCTCTGTATTGCTAAAAATCACCTGATCATTTGCGAACAATATAGTGTTCAAGGCTTGGTCATTCTTCTCCCATCTCATTAGCTCTTTACCTCTTGTCTTCTTACAAATATCCATATCTCTCCTGAATTCTCCATTCGTGCCACATGTTCTGCCCATCTCAGTCTATGAAACATTGATCTTATTACATCTAGTTTCTCTTAAAGATCAAATAACTCATTGTATTCTATTAAATTTTTAAAATACTTAAGCGCTCTATTCTCAAATACTCTTAATTTCCTCCCCCCTCTATTAAGGGTGTCCGGAATGTCCCAACACTGCTAATGTAAAATACAGTTTATAATGTGGATGATCTCGCATAATTTATTCATAAGAAAACTAACATTTTTACTGGTCATTATCAAAGCTTTGTCTGTAACCTAACGCAAAGAAGTTTGTTATCTATGGTCTCTTTATTTAAATATGAATTTTTTTATAGCATCATATTTATAAGATTTTAAAATTTACTACAAATTGTCCACCACTGTGGTCTCGAGGTAGCGTTCTGCCTTGTCACGCTGCGGGCACGGGTTTGATCCCGGTCGGGGCAGTTTTTCTGGGTGTGGTTTTTATCGGGGTTTTTCCTCACCTGTAAGACAAATGTCAGGAAACCTTTAAGGCCCAAACGTCCCCGAAATCATATGACCATCATCATCATCATTCTTATCATTATCATCATCCTTCACCAGTGTGGAAAGCAACGAGAAGCTACCACACCTGCAATTCCCTAGTGAAGCTGCAAGCAAAGCATGAAAATGCTTTGATTGCAATGAAGGACCTGTCTTCGGATAGAATTACATAGATGGACTACAAATTGAATAATAACCGTTTTTAGATAAATCCTCGCATTGAATCGTATCGTAGAGTTTCTTAAATTTCACCTGAATATTTGATGATATTCCATTAGTATATCAAAAAATTAAATGCACTTTGTATTAGCATTTATAGGGCATTGCGGAATCTCAAAGTAAGATATGTTTCGAATCGATACAAATGGTAGAATCGTCGTTTTATAAATTCTTAGTTTAACATTCTTTTAGAAAATGTTGGGTTGACAAGATTCCCTGTAACCGAAAACATGCGTTTTCATAATTCAGCCTACATTTAATTTCTTTCTACTGTTCATGCAGTGAGAAAAAATAATTACACTTTTCGTGAAAATTTATCTCATGTAGAACAAATTACTTAAAAAAAAGAAATGTGCATTTGATAAAATATGAGGATTAATAAGAATGGGATACGTTGTCTCGGGAAGAAACTGGAGAGCAAGGTCACATGTTCCATCTCACTCTCTCGCCTGGTCCGCATTGCAGTTTTTGGAACCCTACGAAATGAAGAAACCCAATATTCCATATAATGCATAATAAGTACACCTAAGCCATATGACAGAAAATTCTATTTACTGATCTCGTATTCTAAGACACCTAATAATTATTGCATCCGTTTTATTGTATTATTAGATTATTAATTTTTACCATTTATAAAACAATGGTGGTTCTAACACTACTATATGGATGGGAACACTGGGTCTTAACAAAAAAATCAGGAACGATGAATAGAAGATTCAGAAATGTGTTTTTAATAGTAATGTATAATAGCAGATCGGAAACGAAATGAAAATAAACGAAGAGAACTAAATAGATTCAAGTTATTAGATAGAATTGCACAATACAGAGGTAAATGGATGGGCCACATTAAGAGAATGGGTAACAACAGAATCCCGAAACTTATTCTTCACTTCAGATCACTAAGATAAATAAATGTAGGATGACCCAGAAAAAAGATGGACAGACCAATTCTAAAATGAGATCTGAACAGACCTGAAGGCCTAATCCTTGATGCTGAATCTTATTAGAAAAAAAAATCAGAATTTAATGCTCAGATAGTAGCGTTTGAGAATCGTAATACAGAAGACCCGTGTTGAAATCCCTATTTGAAAATGGATGTTTTTCTACAGCCATCAAGGCTCTACATTTACTATCTTTACGTGCCCCAATGGCATCCGGGTCTTACAGAGAGACGACCTGTCAGTAGAAGATTTTTAACCGTGGAAAGCATAACACAGTTTTGACCACACAAGGACATGAGTGATCAGCTCAATGTCAGGTTCAGCTTCGAAACACGAACACTTGAAATATGTCACAACTTCACTTATACTCTCATTCATACTAAACAAAATGAATACGATATGGGTTATTATGATAGTCAGATGATGTTCGGGGACTTTTTGTACCTTAAACATATTTTGACGTTTTCCTCATAGGTAAAGAAAAAATCCCTAAAAATTCTCACCAAAAATTCTTTCCCGACGGTGATCGAACCCAGACCCATTCAGTCAAAGCATGACGTTGCCCCGAGACTATAGAAATGAGATTAATTATTATTTAAATTAGTTATAACACTAAGGAACAAAAAATGAACCTTTTTTTGTCTCGGAAAGAAATATATGTGATTCTGATAGTATTTTTTCTCCTGAATTCAAATATGATAAATGACTATAATTAGAACTAAATAACTATTGAATAGTTAGATTTCCAATTATATTTTAGAGTCCCATAGCTAAAGAACCTGACATGCTAGGGTACATCAGATTAAAGATTTAGAATCAGTTCATCGCGTTCAGTATACAACAGCCAGAATGTCCTCAATAGCAGACAAAAAACATTTTTATAGACCTGTGTTATGATTATTTAAATATAAATTAACTGATATGGTAGCGAAGTATGGACGTTGAAACAGAAGGATATACAGAGACTTAGATCTGCTGAAATGAGATATCTTCGGAGGACTGCAGGATACACACTACTAGATCACAAAAAAAATGAAGACATCTTAGAAGAATTACACATGGAATCTTTAGAAAACTAAATTTCTGATTATAAGTCAAGATGGATGCAACATGTTCATCGAATGGAAGATCACAGAATACCCAAACTAATGTTAAGATATCAACCTGCAGGAAGAAGAAGACCAGGACGTCCACTCAAAAGACTTCTGGATGGTGTTTCTCTTGAGGCCGAAACAGGTCAACAAATGGCCTAAATTCGTGAATGTATTATGATGATGATGAAATTAACTGATACGTTAAGTTCCACATCATGAAAATAATGCCTGCATAACAACTATTTTCAGTATTTTATATGTACCTATATATTTTATTTATTTATTTATTCATCTAGGATGATTTTCTTAAGTTATTTTTTTTATTCTATATTTTGTTAGCGTTAATGTTAGACTACATTAGCATTGTGCATTGTTTGATAAAGATATTTAACAACAAGATACAGTGGAAAGAACATGTAGAAAGAATGGAAGAAAGTAGATTACCAAATAAAATCTTCCATTATTTTCCAAGAAGAAGAAGAGATGGTCTTAGATCTATTAGTGAAGACCGAACAGGCAATTCTTGCCTAAACCAGGAAGTGAAGAAGAAGAAGAAGCATTGTTTGATCAATTCTTAAAAAATATTTTAAAATTGTACTAAGTATATACATTTTTTATTATTTTATTATTCACCGATTGTCCACCGCTGTGGTCTCGAGGTAGCGTGCTGCCTTGTCACGCAGCGGGCCCAGGTTCGATCCCCGGTCGGGGCAGTTTTCCTGGTTGAAGTTTTTATCGGGGTTTTTCCTCACCTGTAAGACAAATGTCAGGAAAACTTTAAGGCCCAAACGGTCCCCGAAATCATATGGCCATCATCATCATTCTTATCATTATCATCATCCTTCACCGGTGTGGAAAGCAACGGGAAGCTACCACACCTACACAATTCCCTAGTAAAGCTGCAAGCATAGCATGAAAATGCTATGATTGCAGTGAAGGGCCTGTCTTCGGGCATCATTACTATGGATGGATTCACTGATTGAGTGAAGGTCTTATTGACTTAATTCTGCAGCTTAAATAAAGTATTACTATGATCATTTCCTCATTGATTTTCCAATAAATAATTTCAAAGAATATCTACTCACTATTATTAGTAGTTTTGTTATGTACAACATATTACGAACATAGATGCGAAATTCTGGGCAGACAAGGTTAAGGGAGGACTCCAAAAGTTTCCGATGGGTTGGGCATGGAAAAAGGGGAGTGAAAACCACATGAATCTATGGAGGAAAATCAGGAGAACGCACTTCGATATAAACCTACAAGATATTCTGAAGGTTATATGGCAAAATATTCACTGTGCTTACAAACGTAAAACAGTTTTGGGAAAGAACCATATACGCTCAGATGCATTTATCAAAAAGTGCACTTAAACATTTGGATCCCATACGCCTGAATTTATGGGTGTTATAAATCAGGAGGAGAAAAACTGGTTGGAAATATATATCAGTTGCTTAGTATGATTTGGGAAAAGACGATCTTCCAAATTGATTGAATTAATCTATTATCTATAAGAAATGAGATAAAACTGATTGCAAAAAGTACAGAGATTCTCATTACCTTCAACGCCGTACAAAATTCTAACAAATATATTAGTATCCAATCTTACTCACTATGTTGACGACGTAATAGATGATGATCAATGTTGATTTAAAAGAGATAGGTAAACACTAGATCATATCTTTAGTATACAACAGATTTTAGAAAATAAATGGGAGTGTAACGGCACTGCACATCAACTATATGTAGACTTCAAAATAGCATACATTTCAATTAAGAAGTTAAAGTTATATAGTAACTTGCCGGAGTTCGAAATTCCACAAACGTTAGACTTATTCGAATATTGTGTCTAAATGGCACAAAGAGTTGGGTCCGTGTACGGGAAACAGTTTTTTTTCAGATTTTTTAAAATTCACAATGGGTTAAAGCAAGGAGATGCACTATCTTCTCTACTATTCAATTTTGTATTGAAGCGTGCCGTAACATATTTAGAAGCATTAATAAGTTGTTAGTTTATGCTTATGACATTATAATTAGGTGATAGCGAAAAGATACTAAGGACCAAGACGCATACTCTATTGAGTAACACTAAGAAATTGGGAAATTGGGACTGGAAGTAAACATCAATAAAACTAAATATATGGTCACATAGAAATTCATTATATAATGAAAATGGACAGCTAATGATAAACGAGAAATTTGTTTAAGAACTAGCTGAATTCAAGTACATAGAAACAACCATTACAAATAGGAATGAGGTGCAGAAATAAATTAAACATAGGCTCAATTCTATAAATGCGTTCTATTTTGCATTCAAAACTCTTATCGTCCCAACTTCTCTCAAATAACGAAACCTAACACAATATAAACCGATATTCTCCCAGTTATATTGTATGGATGTGTAAAGTAGACTTACTTTAATTAAGGCATAAAGACTGCTAGTATTTGAGAATGAAGTCCTTGTGAAAAATTTTGGACCAAAGAGGCATGAACAGACAGGCTATTGGAAATTCCGTCGCCGTGGCGTAGTCGGTAGAGTCCACTCCAGCGACCTGGGTTCGATTCCTGGCGGGTAGGGATTTTAAATCTCCACCTTGGGTCTGGGTGTGTGTGTCCTGTCCTTGCGTCTATGTGAGAATAAAAGAAAATTAACAAAACAGGTAAAACAAAAAGGTAAAAGAAGAAGGAAAAACATTATAAAAAATATATACAAATGAAAGTCCGTCGCCATGGCGTAGTCAGTAGAGTCCCTACCTTCCACTCCGGCGACCCGGGTTCGATTCCGGGCGGGGTAGAGAATTTTTAATCTCCACCTTGGGTCTGGGTGTGTGTCTTGTCCTTGTGTCTATTTGTGAGAATAACAGAAAGTTAACAAAAAGGTAAAAAAAAGAAGGAAAATAATATAAACAAAAAGAGAGGACTAATAATAGTGAGTTACATAATATTTGTGGGAAATTAGATAATGAGAACAATTGTTCAAATAATGGTGAATGAAAGAGGGACATGGAAACTCCTTGTAGGAAAATCGGAAAGAAAGCGCCCAGTAGATTAGCCAAGAATGAGGTTGGGTAATTATCTCCTTGTAGGAAAACCAAAAGGAAAGCGTCCAGTAGGCAGGCCAATAATGAGATGGGAGAATAATATTAACCATTTATTGAGGTAAGTAAATTATACAGGATATCATTGAAAAAAATAGGTCTTGATAGGAATGTATGGAGAGCTTATATCCGCGCAGCCACGACACTACGGGTTCGATAGTCCCAGCGAGTTAGTTAATTAGTACACTAGTAAACCTAGGTCACTGATAACACTGCTCCTTCCATATTCTCAATCTAACACACACCACTGAATACAAGGATTAAAGTGAAATTATAGGGTTGAATTGAAAATATCAGTTTTTAAATTTTCTACAATTTTCTTGTTTTGTTGTATAGATTACTAGTGTGCTGTTATAAAAATAAAATATCTGGGAGTTCCTAGAAATCTGTGCCGCAGTATAAAAATAACATTTCCTCCTATTACTAAATGGTGGAAAATTATATAGGAGTATATTTCTCCTGTAATTTTCTTCATGTGCTGTACAGATTTCTGGCAAAGCTGTAATTAGAATAAAAATCTTTGTTGTACTTGCCATACGTAGTATAACAAAATTGGCTCCTATTTTATATGGTGGCAAGTTCGATATTTTTTAGCCTAGAAAATGTGTGAGAATTCCATGTAAAATTTAACATAACACATGAAAATTAAAGTTTCTTCCCTCATCTACAAAGTGGCACACAGACTTAAAACTGTTTTCAAGTGCCTACATCCCAAAATATTGTAGAATATGAACCACTTCATATGTAACAAAGAATTGTTATACACTTTAATTAAAACTCTTGCACCAAGCAGAAGTGATAATTGTTACGTCAGTTATCTTCATTTTTGTATAATTAGTGACTAAGTTTATTAGAAAATAAAACTCGAAACATGTATTTTGTAACTCTTCCCATATATAATATATTTACAATATTGCATCATAACACAAAATTGAAAACTTCACAGAAATTATTATTTTACTCTCACACTGTAAGACATGACATTCTACAGTTACGTCAGTTATCGATATAAAACCTTTCATTTTAAGTACAGTTATTAAATATTTAAACTCTACATTTTATGTTAAAGAGGTCGAAACCTACATATGAATGTTTTGAAAGCAAAATGTAGTGTCCTATCTGAAGGCTAAAAAAATATGTTATTTATTTTTTTATATTTGTTAATTCAGTTACCTAATATACGTATACATATTGGTGTCTAGTAGTCGAGCCCAAGTTCTTGCATATCTGAAGACTATGTCGGAAATGAACTGTAGAGTTTTGTATCGCTGGTAGTCAAATTCTTCTGTACTAATTATATTATATAATTATTTTGCAGTAGATATTTTTGATGATTTAAAAATAACTTTAAGTTAATACTTATAACTTGTTTATTATAAAATAACACATTCTTAAAAATATCTTGACTTTGTCATAACGTTTTACTGTACAAACATTCTTTTAGAATTCACAATTAAATGACGGGGGTTTTCTTTCTCTTACCTAGAATTGTCACAATGGCAGCTAATCACTAATCGTACAAGATACTGGCTGGAAGAGGGAATAAACGCGAAAAATCGCGTGATCTCCAAAGACAGAACTACAGCCAATAGGAAAATTAAAAAACAAGTGTGTCTAGTAATAGCCATTCCCAATCGGGGTTTCGAAACGCCATGGAAAGTGCAGTACATGACCAAAACTTGACAAAGCCCTGCCAAGAGTTCATACGCATACCAATAAGTAAACATATAAATAGAAAATATGCACCGAGATTCAAGACAATATACACCATTCACACATATATTCATACTAAACAAGATTGGTTATGATGGAAATGGTGCTAGAGGACTATTGGGTCTTACTTTTGCCATGATTTGACTTACAGTTGTAGAAAACCTCGGAGAAAATTTCACCATAGAATATTACCCCGATGGGGGATCGAAACTAGGTCCGCTCCGTCCAAAACAACTATATTACATAGAGACCAGAGCGGAGAACAAATTGGATTGATATAAGAAGGTAGAATCAAGCTAACTTCTACATAAATCTACAACTTTTTAAATGAAATTAAAAATATCATCATCATCATTACTTCAAGGTTTAGGCGATTCAACTGTTCCCAATTCACAATGATTCCTTCCAACTCTTCCTAGGCCTTTTCTACATCCCTTAATCCCTTTGGTTTATAATGATATGCTATCTTGGGCAATCTTGTTTCTTCCATTCTCTGAACATGCTCTTTCCAGCCGACGCAGCGTTGTTAAATTATATAATTTATTGAATATATTTCTAATTCACTTCTTATTTCTTCATTTCATACGTGGTCCAATTTTGTGTATCCTTTGGCCATCCGTAGAAAAGTCATTTCTGCACTTTGTATTCTACTCGAACTCCACTTATTTATTACCCAGAACTCACTACCGTATAAAAATATAAAATATAAAAATCCATGCAATAATAATAATAATAATTAATAACAATAGTAACAATAGTAACAATAGTAACAATAGTAACAATAGTAACAATAGTAACAATAGTAACAATAGTAACAATAGTAACAATAGTAACAATAGTAACAATAGTAACAATAGTAACAATAGTAACAATAGTAACAATAGTAACAATAGTAACAATAGTAACAATAGTAACAATAGTAACAATAGTAACAATAGTAACAATAGTAAACAATAGTAACAATAGTAACAATAGTAACAATAGTAACAATAGTAACAATAGTAACAATAGTAACAATAGTAACAATAGTAACAATAGTAACAATAGTAACAATAGTAACAATAGTAACAATAGTAACAATAGTAACAATAGTAACAATAGTAACAATAGTAACAACAGTAACAACAGTAACAACAGTAACAACAGTAACAACAGTAACAACAGTAACAACACTAACAACACTAACAACACTAACAACACTAACAACACTAACAACACTAACAACACTAACAACACTAACAACACTAACAACACTAACAACGGTAACAACGGTAACAACGGTAACAACGGTAACAACGGTAACAACGGTAACAACGGTAACAACGGTAACAACGGTAACAACGGTAACAACGGTAACAACGGTAACAACGGTAACAACGGTAACAAGGGTAACAAGGGTAACAATAGTAACAATAATAATAATAATAATAATAATAATAATTATTATTATTATTATTATTATTATTATTATTATTATTATTATTATTATTATTATTATTATTATTATTATTAAGTTTCACTGGAATCCTTCAAACTCCATATTCCTTATTTTTAGCGAACTAACAATTCTCATGATATTACGTAGTCTATAATAATACTTTCTTCTAAATTCTATTCTTCTAATTATTCTGTCATGTTTATCAAAAAAAAATTCTGCCTATGTTCAGTATTAAAATATCTTGAAATAAGCTTCCCATCTTTCAAATTAAATATAATCTATAGAATATTTTACATGGTTATTTTCCTTCAAGTTGATTATTTTTCTTGCTTCACTACGTCTTGCACCAACAAGATACATTTCAACAGTAGACCACGTCTTCTTCAAGGTTTCATTTTTTCATTCTTTAACTTCTCTCCTCATGTTTTCCTGTGTTTTCTTGCATTTTATTTTTTTGTTAGTTTCTTTGAATTCAATTAGATTTTGTACAGTTCATCTTTAATTTGTATTTCTTATTTTATTTCTTTATTCCAAGAATTTAGGTTTCATTTCAAATTTCGTTCTCCTAATGCTTATTTATCTGCTGCATGAATAATTCTATTAATTTGTTAACACAAATCAGCTCTAGTATCAAACACTTGTGCTTGGTAATTAAAATGTAGAATAATAGTAAATTCAATTATGTAGAAATGGATTTTTAGAGGCGTTCAGATGGAATTTCTAAAAGAAACAGCGTAATTAAAGAAAATATAATTGTTTAAACATTAATTCATGATTTCATAAAATACAAAATGGTATGGTCATGTAAAATAATGACGGAAGGTAGATTCCCAAGAAGAATACTAGCTCTTATTAAAGAAAAGAGGAAGGGGACGGTCAAAAATAAAGTGAATTGATAGTGTTTGTGCAGAATAAGGAATAAAATATTGAACATTGGAGATTGGAATGAAAGAAAGACGTGGAAGAGAATGACAGTAGATTAATAGTGTGTACAAAGATGTTATGAAACCTACTAAACAAATAAACAAATAATAATACTGAGATTGTTAGTTGGAATATGATCTTGTTATAAATATAGCTTACTGTATTCGAGATAAAAAATTCAAATAGAAGGAGATTTCGTAGCAGAATTTCAGAGTTTTAACGAGCGTTTTAAATTGAATGTTGACTTTAATAAAGTGAGAGAGGTAAAGAAATGTATTTTTTGTTGTCAAAATTCCTAGAATACGACATGATGTGGGGGAATGCCATGAAAGTTCAGTACGTAATACTATTTCTCTTCTCAATTAGATGATGGAGTTAGATATCTTTAAGTTTTGAACTACAAATCGGGATTCGTGGAAACGGAACAAGGATTTGAGATGAATGGTTTATTCATAAGTAACCTGAGTCTCTAGTTTTAAAAACAACGTAACCGGATACAATGCAAACGAAACAACTGTTACATGTACAAGAGCAGCCAGGAATATTTGTTTTCAACGCAGGCACTCTTTGTAATGTGGGAATACAAGAGAATTATTGCAACTCTTGTTACACCCACTAGTTGTACTTTTAATTACAGCGATATATTTTATTGTCTATATAAAGTAAATTTATAAAATGTATTGGTTTTGATCATAAAACTTAATAAAGCTATTGTCTGTAAAAACTTTTATTTTCAGTTATAATATATGGATACAAACATGGTCTCTTACTTTAACAGATGAGAAAAAAAAATCACGCGCATTGGAGAACACAGTGCTTAGGATTATTTTACTAACGAGAGACTAACATACAGGCAAACAGAGAAAGCTGAACAATGAGCTATATAATATTTATGGAAAACCAGTTGTAATGAGAACAATTAAGTCTCTAATAGGACATATGATACGAATGGGGAAAGAAATAGCGGCATGAAAACCTTTTACATTAAAACTAGAATAAAGGCACCCAGAAGAAGGCCATGCATGAGGTGGAAGAATTATATCAACTATGATTTGAAGGAGATGGATTATGCAGGGAATGTCTGAAAAAAATAGCTCCAGATAAGAATGTGTGAAGACTGGAGAATATATATCTTATGGATTCGATAGTTTCAGAGGATTAGTTAGTTATTTATGTTATACGGGTACATTTAGGTCTCAGGATGTTGTTTTTATGACTGTTTAAACTAGAGATCAAATATTAAATTAAATAGTAGATAGGTTGTCCAAAATTGTCACTGCTTCAAACGAAGCAGGCCTGGGTTCGATCCCTGATCGGGTCTAATTTCCAAAGTGTTTTTCCTTTTTTTTTCCGTTTTCTACACCTGTAAGAAAAAGTCTGGAATATTTAAAATCTAAAAGTTTCCAAACACCTTATAACAATCATGGGGGCACGCCGTAGCGTAGTGGTTAAGGCACTGAGCTACAAGCCGGAGGATCGAGGATTCAAGTCCCGTTGCGGTCAGGATTTTTAAACTGACCCAAACCCTCTGGCGGCACTATGGCCCTGGGGTCGACTCAGCCTCTAACTGAAATGAGTACCAGATGCTTGTTCTGGGGTAAAGGCGGCCGTCACGCAGGGCTGACAACCCGGCTGACATAAAGTGCCGATTGTCTAGAAAAAGTGGGAGCCTTAACCTCCTACTACCCCAAGGGCCTCCTGAGGCCTGTTGTGGGATCACTTTACACTTTACTTATAACAATCATAATCATCCTCGTCACAATTGTCTGGTTTGGTATGAATGCATGAATAAATGTTGGGTCAATTATTCTTATACTACAGTGTGGGATAGGGTCTTGGTATTTTCGAACTTCTCAACTGATAGTGGAGAAATGTATATAATTATGTCTGAATCATAAAGCAATTTGTGAAAATAATGCCTATTGCCTGCAAATATTCAGTTAGCATTCACGCAACATGAGCCTGTAAGAGAAGTGACGTTAGGTCGCGCCAAACTCTGCCGACAAAAAAGTTACTTAATACTTACGTATAAAAAATTAATTTAATTAGGTATTTAAAGAAACAGTATTTTTAAAACATTTATATGTATTTTAAAAGGACTATAGGCCTATGAAAGTTAGTGTTTTAGACACGATTATTAAATTTCGTAATATCAGCTTTAAAATATTGATATAATTTCTGAAACTTTTACTCCAATATTATCCTTTCATAAAATCACAGGTTACTTGATAATTCACAAATTATTTATACTTGTATTAATAACTACTAAAGTATTTAAAACTATTACATTTATTTAAAATGGTTTTTATGTTAGTGGTATTAATATAAATTCGTGATTTAATTATAGTGTATAAATAAATACATTTTTGTAGGGGTACATCTTACTTCAATGGTTGAGTGGAAAGCAAAGTCATATTAAGGGCACAGAAAAAAAAAGACAAAGTGATTTACCTTTACAATACTCATACTTCTTTACCTGTATGCCAAACTTTTGGAGGTAAATAAACCCACCATTAAATTTATATGTTCACAGTTTCACAGTTCTAAATGATAGTTCTTCCCATTGAGAATCTAATGGCACCATAAACTTTATTTCATAAAACAAGTAACTTATCTGTTACTTTCCCTTATCCTTCATATGATTTTAACTCTGCAGTTTATATAAACGTATTATTATTATTATTATTATTATTATTATTATTATTATTATTATTATTATTATTATTATTATTATTATTATTATTATTATTATTATTATTATTTGTTGTTTGGAAGCGATCGACAAGAATTTCAAGAAGGGATAAGGTCAGAAACAGCACAATAAAGGAAATTATGCAAAGTTGAAAAAACATATTAGGAAAAATAGAAGAAAAACGTTTGAAATGGTATGGACACCTCATAAGAATGGAAGAAGAAAGAATACCAAAGAAGATCCTTAATTAGAAAGCTAATGGAAGAAGTGGAAGAGGCAGGCCTAGAGAACAATGGATGGATGGAGTGAAAAGAAGTATGGAAGCTAGAGATTTGAAGGAAGAACATGTTTTAGACAGGAACCTCTGGTGACAAACCACTTTGAGTTAAAGGAGAAACACTGTATTGTGGAACATTCCTAAATAATAATAATAATACTAATAATAATACTAATAATAATTATTCTTATTATTATCATCATCATCGTTAATATTATTATAAGTATTTTACAACGTGTTCGAGATAGAATTATCTATTAATTGTATTTTTGATTATAATATATTACTTTGAAACAGATGAAATAAATAGTATACTTTTATTTAAATTGATTCCTCTCAAATAATTTAGTAACTCCTCGAATGCGAGTGACTAATTACTCATAGGGCTTACTTATTCTTTATTATTAGACCCTGTTAAGAACATATTCACACCCGCTCGAAAATCGCTCCCCTGTCTCGTTGTTTCTACGGAAGCACTTTGTGTATTTCATAGAGTGGGAGGTAATGCCAAATGCATGCGCGTTAATAGAATGCTAGCGAGAGCGACCGGGAGTTCCGTTGGATCAGATTTCCCGTGAACAATGAAATCTTCATAAGCAAAATAATAATGTATACAATGACTGAGAAAGCTAAAGAGAATATTATATTAAATAAATTATCTGATGGAACCTACTTTATACAAGCCTCAAGCTTTGAATATAAGACTGTATGTTACATGTGAAAAAGTTAATTAAATATGTACTTACTACTGTAAATAAAATGTACTCCGACAGCACTAAACGTGTGTTTAGAATTTACATAAATTTTAATTCCACATGAAATTGTTAAAAAAATTATAAATTATGAAGTGTCTTTCATCTACCAATAAATAAAAAAATCAGACGATAGTTGGTCAGATCGCATTAAGTTCTTTATTTATATATATATATATATATATATATATAATGGTTAAAATGCTCAATTGTTCATTAATTTAATTTACGTCGTTTAGAAAAATGTAGCCTATACACCAGCGTACTGAATTCCAAGGGATAGTACATAAAATTATATATAACGAGACTAACTTTTCAAGTTCAGAGAGTAGTTGCACTTTGAGAAATTTAATTTAAACAAAAGGCTTATTTTCTTTTAAATACGATAAATTTATTGATTTATTATAATTTAATTACAGAATATCAAATTGAGACCTTAAATTAAACTTAGATGTTCAGGGCACCATGACGTTTCACTATAAAAAAAATGTAAAATTTTGAAGATACGAGTTCAGTTTTTTATAAATATATTTTGCCGATTTAATATGGAATGACTCTTAAATGCTTTGTAGATTTATATTTCAGTATTTATTATGTCTAAGTAACTAACTCACTGGCACTATCAAACCCGTAAGTTCATGACCGCGTGGACATAAGCCCTCCATACATCCCTATCCTGAGCTAGTGTCTTCCAATCATCCCCTGTATAATCTACTTTCTTAAAATCATGGTTAATGTTATTCTCGCACCTCATTATTGGTCTATTGGTGCTATTCCTCTGGTTTTCCTATAAAAAGTGTCCATGCCCATCTTTCATTCCCCATTCATACCACATTTCCTCCACTGCAGTCTACGAGACTTAAATTTTCTTATATCTGGTTTTCCATAAAGATCATGTAGCTCACTGTTAATAATAATAATAATAATAATAATAATCATAATAATAATCATAATAATCATAATAATAATAATCATAATAATCATAATAATAATAATCATAATCATAATCATAATAATAATAATAACAATAATAATCCATCCATAGTAATTCTGCCCGAAGGCAGGTCCTTCACTGCAATCATAGCATTTTTATGCTATGCTTGCAGCTTTACCAGGGAATTGTAGGTGTGGTAGCTTCCCGTTGCTATCCACACCGATGAAGGATGATGATGATGATGATGATAAGGGTGAGGATGAGGATGTAGGTGATGGCCATATGATTTCGGGGACTGTTTGGGCCTTAAAGTTTTCCTGATATTTGTCTTACAGGCGAGGAAAAACTCCGACAAAAACCTCCCACAGAAAAACTGTCTCGACCGGGCCTGCTGCGTGACAAGGCTGCACGCTACCTCGAGACCACAGCGGTGAATAATAATAATAATAATAATAATAATAATAATAATAATAATAATAATAATAAATAATAATAATAATAATAATAATAATAATAATAATAATAAATAATAATAATAATAATAATAATAATATAATAATAATAATAATAATAATAATAATATATAATAATAATAATAATAATAATAATAATAATAATAATAATAATAATAATAATAATAATAATAATGAATAATAATAATAATGAATAATAATAATAATAATAATAATAATAATAATAATAATATTATTATTATTTATTATTATTATTATTATTATTATTATTATTATATTATTATTATTATTATTATTATTATTATTATTATTATTATTATTATTATTATTATTATTAGTAGTAGTAGTAGTAGTAGTAGTAGTAGTAGTAGTAGTAGTAGTATTAATAAAATAATAATAATAGTAATAAAATAATATTAAAAATAACAATAGTAATAATAATAATAATAATAATAATAATAATAATAATAACAATAATTCACCACCGGATGAAGAAGAAATTATTATGCAGATTAAAAGACTTAAAAACAATAAGGCAGCAGGTGAAGATGGAATTGTGGCAGAACTCCTCGAAGTGGCAGGACCAAAAACCATAAAAGAAATCACAACACTTGTGAAAGAAATGTGGCAAACGAACACATTCCAGAGGACTGGAAGACTGCATTAATCCACCCGTTACATAAAAAGGGAGACAGAACAGATGTGAACAATTATAGAGGGATTTCATTATTATCAGTCCCATACAAAAGTTTATCTCAATGTCTGCTCGACAGAGCGCAACGGCAACTAGAACCGAATATAGGATAATATCAAGCAGGATTCAGACCAGGCAGATCATGTCCAGAACAAATCCTGATCCTTAAGCTAATCCTTAGACACCAGAGAATTTGTAGAAATGATTTAGTGTGTATATTTGTTGACTTTAAAAAGCTTACGATTCGGTTGACCGAGAATCACTATTTGAAATATTGAAAGAACAAGGTTTAGACCGTAAAATTCTTGCACATATTAGACAGACACTAACAGATACAAGGGCTAAAGTTAAATTCATGGGGGAAATTTCTTAATCCTTTGAAATTAAGACAGGAGTAAGACAAGGAGATGGACTTTCTCCACTACTCTTCAATTGTGTTCTTGATAAAGTAAATACAAGAATGGCGTAAACAGAAAACAATTTTTAAATGTAATGAACCAATCATATTATGAAGAGGAAAATTGAAGATTGATTGCCTAGCATATGCTGATGATCTAGCAATCTTAACCCGTGACGTGGTAACAGCACAAAAACACACTGAATTATTAAATGACATTGCAGAGAAAGTTGGTCTGCAGATTCCTTTTGAAAAAACAACATATATTTCATGCAATAAACAAGCACCAAAATACCTGGAAACCAAATATGGAAAAATTAAACGAGTTTCACAATTTAAATATCTTGGTGAAATAATTCAGGAAAATGGAATTGAAACTAATGCCAATAAAAGTAGATGCCAAAAAATGGAAACAGCATTTCGACTTACTCACAACACTTATAATAAAAAATGCATACCTCTACATACAAAATTACGACACTATAACACTGTAATTAAACCAGAAACAATTTTTAACAGAAAAAAAGATATCGAATATATAGTGAAAAAAGAATGCAAAATTATAAGAAAAGTTTTAGGTCCACAAGTCATAGGTGAAGCATTTAGACTCAGAAGTAAAAAGGAAATAAAAATATATACAGACATTCATAGTGATATTTGAAAACGAAGGTTAAAATTGTATTGCCATATTAAACGAATGAACTCAAGTAGGCTTACAAAACAGATAATGGAATTCTACGAAAACAGAAGCTCCAGTGGATACTATGAAGTGGATTGATGAAGTCAAAAAGGACTTAAAATTGGCAGAAATTACTAAAGAAGATATCCCAAACAGAGATATATTTAGAATTAAGGTGAATAAGTGGCAAGTTGACCAAGAGGACAAACCGAAGAAAAAAACTGTAACAACTTGGACAGATGATAGAAATTAAACTCATAGCAAGAGAATGAAAGAAATTTGAGCTCAAAGAAAACGCCTCTAAGTACTTTGCGCAGTCCTACATGGGCTCATCCGCAATCAAAAAAATTGTTTATTCGTAAAAGAAATAATTTCTTTGACTATTGAGAAACGGCTTCGTACGTGCAGTAAACACTTCTTAAATGGTATGAATACCGAATTATTTTCGTACTCACAGCGAGAGGACTACGTCTCATTCTTGAGCTCTTGTTACCGGTACATGAGGCACTTGTGGCCATACTGCCTTCCAGTTGCTCTCGCTTTTGAGAATGAGTCAGAGTATGACAGAATTAGACCACCTTTACTTATTATGTATTTTTTACAGGAATTTATTATTCTTCCATTTTCATGTTTTGGTGTAATGATTTATAATGATTGCTATAAAAATGAAATATTGGAGAATTTTTGCTTCCTGTGCCATACGTATATTAATAAAAAAAAATCACCGCTCCTACTCAAATGGCGAATAATTATTTATTGTTAACTCGAGTTCCATCATGATGCACATTTGGAAGTTCTAACTTTTGACAATATGTATCTGATCACCTGAGATTAATACAATCTTTGTGTTAATTAAGGCCACATTTCGCTTTTAAAGTACATATGTATGTTTTTTTCAGAATCTTATATCAATCAGTCTGAATTAATTTAGAAATAATTCCTGAAAATCGTCTTATTGGTCCATTCTTCTGAAAACTAATCCACATAGGTATACGAAATAAATAGGACATCACTTTACTTGGTATATGACAGAGCTCCTGTAACAGATTAAGTAAAATAGTCCCCCAAAACCATATTTCGATTAATTTGATGTGAAAAAGATATTAAAATGTTTCCAAGTTAAAATTCAAACACAACCTGAATTGAAAGTATTATTACCACAACGATATAGCTGCTAGACCAAAATTTCTACAAATTATGATTACCTGTAACCAAAATTGTATTATTTATTACACCTAGTAGAATACGAGTAAACTGTACTTCATTATAGGTATGTTATAGTCAAACTTCATTAATTAAATTAAAAGTCAAACTTTATGCATTAAATGTGTATTTATAAAGCTAAATTCATCGTTTATTAACAAACAATTTTAAATAATGTCCGTTAATTATAATCAGAGATATAATGTTTTGAATCGAGTTACATTTAACCGATCTCCTGTACTAAAAAAATAATAATTGCGCATTTAAAATCTAGTAGTTATGGAATGAGGCTTTTCCTATTTTTACACGCTTTATATTAACTTGACCTGTATCTGTCTACATAACGGAACTTTTCAACGCGATTATCACCCATATAAAAATATCGGATCGTCTTGAAAGTTTGTATACTTGTAAAGGAACAATGACAATACAATAATTTTATATATAGTAGATTGCGGACTTCCGACTTTTTTGTCCATCGTTGTAAGGTAGCTCAGTTGGTACAGTGGTGAACTGTAGTGGAATATAATCTCAGTAATCCATAGGTCGCTGGTTCAAATCTGGCCCAAAGGATTTTTTAGAAGAGTATTACTCATACTACAATAGTATCGAATTTAAAGATATTTACATTTTTATCTTATTTTGTAAAATATTAATGACAATTTTGTAAACTTACCACATTGTAATTTATCCAAAAAAATATGAGAAGGATACGATTAACTGTAACTATTTATCTATATTACAATATTCAAAAATATTATAATAATGTTAGATAATAATAATAATAATAATTTAAAAAATATATAATTATATTAGTGTCTAGACACTATAAATATCGTAAGCAATTAAATTTTCATGGGATTCCGGTTTATGACAATCAAGCTAAAAGTTAAAAAAATAAACAAGTTTAAAAAATAAAACAACATTCTTTATTAGAAAACCAAACTAAAAAATAAAAATAAATAATAGTTTAAAAAACTAAAACAACACGCTTTATCGGAAAACCGAACTAAAACATGAAAAATAATTTTAATTTCCAACACGCTTGGGATAAAATTAAAGTGGTCAACAAAAAAACCATCTACAACACATCTAGAATAAAACTAGAGTTACCAACAAAAAAATAATTTTACCATCAAAAGCGTGGGGTGCTTTTATGGTTCTTACGTTTTCTTCTTAGAGATTTTACTTTTACCAATATCTGTTTATTATCAAATACATTAATTGATATAGAGCACCCATGCTTTTGATGGCAATTTTTTTTGTAGATAATTCTAGTTTTATTCTAGATGTGTTGGAGATGATTTTTTTTACCACTTTAATTTTATCCCAAGCTTATTGGAAATTAAAATTATTTTTCACTTTTTAGCTCGGTTGTCTAATAAAGCGTGTTGTTTTAGATTTTTAAAACTATTATTTATTATTTCTATGGTTCATCAGATATAATACTGGTTTTGAAGAATAAACTATTTTTACAAACAATAAGGACGTAGGTATAATCATAAGTACTGTAAATAATTCTGTCGCTCATTATGTACGTTGTCTAGACTCGTGAGCCAAACGATAACGAATATGAACCATATTCTTTCTATGAAAACTGTAAGTTTGGAGCGAAAACGATACCGTGCTGTACGTATAATTTTAGGTACTCGGAAGAAAATACAAAAAATAGCGAAAATTGAATTAGAATAAATATATAATAAGTTATGAAAGTGTTATAAACGTAGTGGATCTCAATTTAAGGTAATGTTGATTGATATATGCTTCTTCTAGGAAAACCAGAGTGAAATCGCCCAGTTTGTAGACCAAGAATGAGGTGGGAAAATAATGATAATTATTTGACGGAAATAGATTATACAAGGGACGATTGGAAAATATTAGCTGGGGATAGGGATATGTGCAGAGCTTATGTCCGCGGACATGAATCTGCGGGTTCGATAGTGCCAATGAGTTAGGTAGTTATTTCTTAACTACCAGCTACATCAGCTATGTTGCTATAGACGTCATTTGGTCACAGCGACTTGATCATGTGGCATTTTATAAAATAATACACTTTAGTCGTGCGACACTGACACAGATTACATTTTCATACTCGGATTTTTGTCACATATTAGAAACTTTTTTATTATATCTGTATAATCATACAGGAACAAGTCTTTGCAAGAAAATAACAATGAACAAAATAGTAATGAGCTATGAAACCAGTGCAAGATGACCCATCTTTCGAAAGTAAACATTTGAAGTACGAAGATTGCTTCTACATGGACCGTACTCTTCTAACAACGTCAAGTAAGGTGAAACCAAAATTGATTTCGAACGGAAAACTGTTCAACAAACATAGATCATATTTTGATAGAACTACAGAGAGATGTGAAGGACAATGATTGTTCCGGCATTTGTATTTAGCTGCAGGTAGTTTAAGGAACAGAACATTCATTTCCTCCGGACTGGGGCATATGCAGGGCAAACGAGATGATAGATTCCAAGAAGGAAGTTTCGCGAACATCAAACTAAGCTATGACCTCTATTGTCAACCGACGAGTGGCGAATTTTCAAAATGAAATATTTGTTGAATTTCTTACTATCGGTGCTTTTAAATGGCTATACGCAGAATGCGAGACGAACCCTGAGATACCCAATCGACATATCGAACCGTTTCAAAGTAGATATAGATGACAAAGATTAGCCGCAACAATTTAACGTACAAAGTAATCTGACAACTTTATGCAAAGATGAATAACTTAATGCAGATAACTCATTGATCATATTGGATTTGCAATGACACATTTTTTAAATCGGATCTCGAAAATATGTGCCACATTTTACAAGATGGTGGTTTCCTCTGGTCCTAGCTTTAATGAACGTGAAAACCCAACAATTAAATGTTATACGTTCTAGTTGATAACGCAAACCCAATGGGAGTTTTGTTCCCTACACATTTATCATAAGTAATGCCACGAGTGATTTCCAAAGTATCGATAAATTCACTCCTCACTTCGTGAGTCGTGAATTTATCTAGATAATTTGGAAATCACTCGTGGCATTTGTTAGGACTATTTATCGAATAAAATTAAGCTGTTTACTCACAAATCATTGTTTAACTATAGTTATTTTAAAATATTTATATATTTAATGTAAACGACGATGTTTGAAAACAAATCAGAAATGTGAAGAAATGTGAGGTTATTTTCATTCACTTGTTGCTTGACCATATTATTTATTGCCAAATAAGATCGCAATATTGTAAGAGTGCACCCAAGCGGAGAAATAATGAAACAAATCAAACTGTATATCATAATCAACAATACGGGTTATTCATTTATTTTTTAGTAAACAACTCAGTAAAATCAAGGAATCTTTTCATTATTTGCTATATTCAATATATTTGTTGGAGAAAAATAATGCTTTGACCTGTTCAGAACATTAAAAAGGAGGAGCTTTCTTTATCACTAAAGCAGGAGCTGATAAAGAGAAATCGATAAAGAGCGAGGTGAATCACGACTGCCATTGGTTGTAAAACAACATTCATTGAAACGTGATTGGTCATTGACTAGCATTTTTGGCATGAGTTAAATAGTCTCCACAAATTAGGTATGTGAGAACTGCGGCCACATTTACTGTAGGCCTACGATAAAGTGATCCTGTGACTATACGTGTGTGACAAAGTGTCAGAAAAAATTCATAACTTCCTTGACGTCCACCGGCGTAGAGAATTCCGTCGTCGTTGAGATAAACAATTTTAGTAATGTAACCTAACTACAATGCGTCTCATTCGACTTTGTGGCCTCTAGCGGGAAAAGTAACTGCGTGCAGAGAGTCAATAATCGCGCTGTCCACACTGTGTAACTGGCGCTGGAGGAGTGCAAGCTTGTAAGGTGAAACACGCGTTCTATAAACTGTTATGAAGTAAAATCAAGTTCTATAGTGGTCTTAATTCATAGTAATCATTATGCCTTGATCTGTATTCACAGTACAGCGTCCGGTATTTATGTACGATAATTATGTGAAAACATAGTTTTGCAGAGAAGTCGTAAGACGAGTAGAAAACAATTTCCAGCTGTAAATCCTCCATATAGAGAGACCAACCGACGACTTGTAAACAATTAAACAAACGGGTTCTGTGCTCGATAACAAATCAAGGGTGACGAAACGTATACTACTAAGAATATATTAAGCGAAATAGTAAAACGATTAGATAATATGCAAAAAAAAAAAAAAAAAAAGCTCTAAGACGACTTGGCCAATAAACCGGTATTTTGAAGGGCACAGCATGGCGAGATACGAAACAGAGAAGTGCCTTGAAGTTGATATGCCTGGCCGGCCCGAGTTGATGACTTGCTGCCTGCAGTCACTTTTTCCCGCTAGCAGGCCACAGGTTGAGTGAGACGCATTGTATACATAACCTTATAATCCTATTAAACTTGACAACTTTCTTAACGTATCATAACCAATAGTCTGAATGTTAATTGCAGAAAATCACTGTATTTAAGGATATAAATATGGTACCGCGGTATGTCGGTAGATGCAACAAGGAAAAAATTGTTGACAGCATTTGATATAATCAAAAGAATGGACGATGATATAATATGTAATCTGCGTCTCTCTGAAACATGCACGTATAGTCATTTTCGATACAATATGCGAAAACTGTAACCACTGTATATGTTATTGTACCCGGTAGTCTAGAAGTTGTGTTCTTGGCTCTATTCTCGAGGGTCGCGGGTTCAAACTCGACCAGGATCGATAAATTTTCAGGATGGAGAAATGCAAGGGACAAGCCATCCGAGAGGAACTGTAAGCCGTGTGTCCGGAGTCTGAAGGTTTGTAGGCATAAAAACCCTCAACCCTGAAAAACTAGGCCCTGAGCAAACTTTAACCAACGTTCTACCATCTATGTAGGCCTATACCGTAGCTGTCTACTAGATGTCTCTTCAGGCGAAATGCCGAAAGCATGTCACGATATCTGTAGAAAAGTAAGCGTAACTAAAACACGGTTGTTTAGAAAACCAAATGGGGAGCAGAGCCCCAACTTGGCCTGTAAGAGGCATAGGATCGATGGATGGATGGATGGATGGATGGATGGATGGATGGATGGATATATATATATATATATGCAAACATATTTTATGATACATTTGACATTCATTGCTTATATCAAAAATATTCTCATTAAAATGATTTCCTGTTATAGTAGCTGTAAGATGGCAGTGAGGATGTTTACCGCTGCCTCTTATGATTTGAGAATTATACGTAAGAGAAGAAATGTTTTTGCATTGGGATGCTTGGATAGCGTTGTGGATAACGCATTAACGTATAGAATTAGACGTCCCGGTTTCAAGTCCCGAATCAGATGTTAATTTTTCTTTTCATGACACACAAAAACACAAACACACACACATACTAGTTTGATTCCAAGTTCATTTCCACCTTTTATAATATTAGGATTAGCATATACACTGCTCAAAAAATTAGGGGATATTGTAGAAAAACCTATTAAGACTATGTTTTTTGGAATAGTATTAGATGCAATCACTTTCTATTACTCCAAGATAATGTAAATAAGAGTTTGAAGTTGTTACGTAACCTCGGTACCACACCAGAGGGCAGTGTCTGTACTGTTGATGTGAAAGGGTGGTATGGGAGTGAATGTTTTGTTGCTGTTTTTAAATCCAGTCCAGTTTTCAGTTAGTGAATGAGTTGCCTTAGGGACAGTGATGCCTCGACAACGTGATTTACCTGAACCAATGGCTTGGAGGGCCATAGGAAGGATGGAAGCTGGACAGACTCAACAAGAGGTGGCACAAGCCATTGGAGTGTCTCAAAGCGTGACTTCCAGACTTTGTAATCATTTTCAAAGAACATACTGTTCACAGAAGAGCCGGACAAGGTCGACCAAGGGCAACAACAGCAAGGGATGACCGTTACCTCTTGTTAACAGCCCGTCGGAATAGACAGCAGAATGCAACTCAACTGCGAAATACACTTCAAACAGCAACAGGACGCAGGGTGTCAACTCAAACTGTCCCTAATCGACTGCATGGAAGTGGTATCTATGCCCGTAGGCCCATGGTGTGTACCAGGTTAACTCCACAACACCGTAGAGATCGCAGAAACTGGGCGGAGGAACATCGTGGGTGGAGGCATGCTGAATGGAGATCAGTTCTTTTTTCTGATGAGACGCGATTCAACGTGGAATGTGATAGTCGGCGTGTATTCATCTGGAGATAAAAAGGGACACGAAACAATCCAGCTTTTGTACGTGAAAGATCCCCATATGCTGGCGGTGGATTGATGGTGTGGGCAGGAGTCAGTATTGGTGGACGTACGGACCTCTACGTCATCCAAGGTGGTACTTTGACTGCGGTAAGGTATAGAGATAAGATTCTCCGACCTTTTGTCGTGCCTTACGCTGGTGCCATAGGTGATTCTTTTCTTTTTATGGACGATAATGCACGACGCCACAGAGCTGGCTTGGTAGACGACATGCTGGCTGGAAGTGGAGGGTATCGAGCGCTGGAAGTGGAGGGTATCGAGCGTATGCAATGGCCAGCTTCCTCCCCGGACTTAAAGCCGATTGAGCATGTGTGGGATGCATTAGGCAGGCGCATTGCAGGCAGACCAGCACCTCTCACAACTGTTCCAGAGCTGCACATTGCTCTTATGGAAGAGTGGCCACGTATCCCCCAAGAACTCATTGCTAACCTCATTGCATCAATGCCACACAGGTGTGAGGCAGTGCTGGCCGTTCGAGGAGACCATACACCATACTAAAGAAACATTTTCACCCATGTTAATGTTGCTTTGTTTGTTTGCCATATTCGTAATCAGGATCTCTTTGACATCTGGTGTGGTACAGACGTTACGTAATGACTTCAAACTCTTGTTGACATTCTTTTGGAGTAATAGAAAGTGATTGCATCTAATACTGTTCCTAAAAACATAGTCTTAATAGGTTATTCTACAATATCCCCTAATTTTTTTGAGCAGTGTAGGTATATATATATATATATATATATTCATAGTAATTATGCCCGAGGGCAGGTCTTTCATTACAATCATAGCATTATCATACCATGCTTTGCAGTTTTACTAGGGAATTATACGTGTGGTAGCTTACCGTTGCCTTCCACAACGGTGAAGGATGACGACGATAATGATAAAGATGATGAAGATGGCCGGATGATTTTCGGGGGCCGTTGGGCCCTAAACTTCCTGACATTTGTTTTAAAGATGATGAAAACCCCGAAAACCCCCAAAAGGAGTCTGTCCCGACCGGGAATCGAACCCAGGCCTGCTGCGTGACAAGGCAGCACGCTATCTTGAGACCACAGCGGTGGACAATATATATATATATATATATATATATATATATATATATATATATGATGGATGTTTAAGAAGATCACCTGGAAAACCTAGAATGTATAAAATATGAAATAAAGATATAAGGGAAATTATGGGTGTACAAGAGGGACCGAACATCACAGACATTATAGAAAAGAAAATATTACAGTGGTATGGCCATGTCAAAAGAATACCAGAGCAAAGATTGCCTAAAATTTTTATGGATTGGATCCCAATGGAAAGGAGGAAGGGAGGGAAACCGAAGTAAACTTGGATAGAAGGAGTATAAGCGGCTATGAATATCAGAGGATTGGAAGAAGATCAATGGATGAACAGAGAGGAATGGCGTTTGGTTTCCGGAAGACGGCGGCAGCTGCCATGATACCGGATGATGATTATATATATATATATATATATATATTCGATTCTCGGTCGGGACAGGCTCCTGGGTGAGGTTTTTTTTCGGGGTTTTTCCTCACCTGTAAGACAAATGTCAGGAAGCTTAGAGCCCAACGGTCTCCGAAAATCATCCGGCCATCTTCATCATCCTTCACCGGTGTGGAAAGCAACGGTAAGCTACCACACGTATAATTCCCTAGTAAAGCTGCAAAGCATGGTATGAAAATACTATGACTGCTGTGACGGACCTGCCCTCGTGCAGAATTACTATGAATGAATAGATATATATAGATAGTGCATTTAGTTTAGTTAGGTAGTGTATTTATTGATTTATTTATTAGTTATTTAGTTATTTATTTATTTATTTTTTTATTTATTTTTTTATTTATTTATTTATTTATTTATTTATTTACTTATTTATCCTAATATTATGAGCGATGGAAATGAACTTGGAATGAAATTATGAAAGATACGGTGCCGACGGAAATTATTGCTTCATATGAGTTTTTTTTTTAAATATTTTAAATGAAACCAAAAAAATAAAAAATATAGGAGGTGAACAAATCAAAATAAATATGTGGTATTTGAAAGAATAAAAAAGGAAGGAAAAGGGAACCGGGGGAGTTTATTAAGTCCTAAGTACTATTTATGCCTGCATTTCTATCGCTGAATGAAAAACAGGACTTTTTGTAATAAAAACACAACTTCTCCGATGCATACTATTCAGTAAACATGAAAACAATTTGAAACAAATAAACCAACATAAACTAAACGTAAACCGCTGTGGTCTCGAGGAGGTCGTGCTGCCTTCGTCACGCAAGCGGTCACCGGGTAGTTCGATTCCCGGTCGGGACAGTTTTTCTGGGTGAGGTTTTTTATCGGGGTTTTTCCTCACCTGTAAGACAAATGTCAGGAAAACTTTAAGGCCCAAAACGGTCCCCGAAATCATCTATGGCCATCGCAAATCATCCTCATTCATATTTATCTTAGGTTAAGTTTAGGATTAGGGACTCTCCCTGGCGCACCCATGATCATCATCATCACCACTCATATCACAGGGGAAAACGTAACCCCGCCTTCCAGGCGCCCCCCCCCCCAACCTCAGAAGTGGGTTACAAGTTCCACCATGGCAAGAGAGAAACCAGGAATGTCGTAAGGCAACCTGGGGCATTTGAAAAATAAATAAATAAATAACTCACTACAGTGTGTTATAGCCGCACAACGTATGTGACAGCAGGTAGATTTGAGTAAAATACAGTCGTCACGTAAAGTCGAAATGTGACAAACCTTGCTGCAGCTTTGAGACAAACTCACTCCCTAAATCGGCTGATAGAAGATTAAGAAAATGAAAAATGGTTCTGTCACTCGGCCGAAGCCAAAATGTTGATTCAACAGATGATGAAATATGACAATACCTTCGGACAATCAATTTTTTCTTCGTCTGAATAATGACATGCTCTTTAGAGGAACATATTGAACATTTAGTAATACTACACCTCATGTCAATTACCTATGATGTATAACTATCTAATCATGACATGCACCTCAAATGAGAGCAATATGATGCATAATGTATGTCATATACATTATCAAGTTCATTAATAAATATGAACACATTTTCCTCCTCAATGAAGCTATACCAAGATCCTGTCACGAAATGGAATTTTATTCTTCTTCCTCTTCTCCATTTGTATTTTCATAGTTAAATATGAATAGCTATGAACATGGATAAAATGTTACATGTGTATATTTATATATATACACACACTAGCTAATACCCGGCGTGCGCTGCTACTCATAAATAAATGTTAATGTGTCTTTACTACCAGCCTTGAGCTGCTATGTTTTGAGGGGAGGGTCGGTTTAATACAAGGTTTATTGATGTCCAAGGATATGGGTATCAGGACAGTTGGTGCGCCGGACTACTCAAGTTCAGGTTCGGTAGCGCTGGATTCTAATCAAAGGTACACGAGAGGAAGGTTAAATAATATAAATAGTTAGGTAAACCACTAGAGGCTTCCGTAGAGTTAAAACTGTTGTGAATTTATTTTTGTTGATGAATACACTTTATCGGTATTCCGACCAATGATTTGATTGCCCAAGTAGAATGTGGGAGATGATCTTAACTGAGTAATTTAAACAAACGAAGATTAGTGCTTTAGATTCGCCAGAAATATGCCCTGCTTGGCGGCGGGCCAACAACTAGTTGTTCGATACTCGTCACGAATAATTTATTTACTTTTATTAGGTCTGACACGACCCCGCCCACATATATGCTTTAGGCCTCTTGACAAAGTTAAGATGTTACAGATTTTGTGGTTGGTCCCCCTCTTCCCCATACGTCATACTTCCATAGATGATGATTACGCCTCTTTTTTTCATTTTTAAAGGTTGTCCAAACTCTATCTCGTTATTCTTAAGTTGCCAAAAATAATTTTACATCTTATTCTCTTAATGATTTACTTAGTGTGGATGTACCGCACTTCCGACAAAGAGATTCCCCTGCCGTGTTAACATATTTCTATTTTAGTTGATTTTTGGGAAGCATCCTTCGCTCGTTAAGATGGGAAAACCTGTCGTTTTGTGTTTTTACTGTGCAAGTGTAATTAGCTAGGTTGAGGATTATGTCCGGTTGACAATACCTTGGCCGTGTATTTTTGTGTTACAAAGGAACTGCTCGAGTTCTTTCCCATTGTATTAAGTAACATTGTTGATGGAAAAACCATGGGTTAGGCCGGGCTTTTAACCTGACTAATAACTATGATGTTGGTATTTTATTCAACTTTATATAAAAATATTAAACGGTTCTAATTATCAATTTATTTATATTTTCATTGTAATGTAAATGATTCCCTGGTTATTTTGAGTATAAACTCGGCATACTTAGGATTTATAGTTACTTACTCTTTCGTATTATAAGCCTGTATTACATTTAGATAAAATACGATAAATTCCTTTTTATATTCAGTACTGGGGAACAAAGGATGGACAATAGTTCGTGGTACAGCTTGCCAGGAAATCAGCTTATCCCGATCTTCTTAGCATCAATGAAATAGAAAAATGGTTATTGTGTGTTATCTGTAAAGGATAAACATATGCTGTCGCGGATTTCTTTGTAGAGGTTTTTCAGATATTCAATTCCGTGTACAATAATTTGGTGTATTTGTTATGGTTTAGGTAGCGTAAGCCATTTAAGCGAAAAAATAGGAACTTATATCACGTTTTTCACTACAAAGGGTGACTTTTAGGGGTGAAGCGGTTGAGTATTACAACTCTCTTATAGCCCATATTCATTCCCGGAATCTCCTGAACATTTTTCAAAAAGCCCGATCACAATCGGATGAACGATATGGCAGAGCACGCTTGAACGGGAATCTACTTATCCCGATCTTCTTGGAATCAACGAAAGACAAAAATGATTATTGTGAATTATCCGTAAAAGATAAACATATGCTGTCCCGGACGTGTTTGTAGAGTTTTGAGATATCGAATTCTTTGTACATTAATTTGGTGTATTTGTTATGGTTTAGGCAGCGTAAGCCATGTAAGCGTCAAAATAGGGACTTTATTTCACGTTTTTCGCTATAATGGTGATTTTTACGGGGGAGGGGTTGAGTATTACAACTCCGTTATAGTCTATGTTCTTCCCGGGAATCTGCTGAACATTTTGCAAAAAAAACATCAAAATCGAATCAACGCTGTGGCCACGCATAGAATACAAACAAACACTGATATATATCTCAAGATGTTCAAAATTTAAAAAAATAAGAAATACTATCATACGACAAAATGAATATTAGATATTCAATAGTAGACTACAAAAGATACAAGCAATTAAATTGGTATGTACTTGTACGACGAATGCAAGAATAAAAGGTTACCAAGAAAAACATTGGAATGGTGTCCACTTGGAAGAACAAGGAAAGGAAAATCTCGAAACTCGGATACAAGAAATATGAACTAGAACGAGATCAAGAGGACTGGAGAACATGGAGTGGATGAATAGAGACGAGTGGAGAAGAAAAATATAATTTAAGGCACAGAAATATGCGTAAACGTTAAAAATCTGTATATATATATATATATATATATATATATATATGGTATGATAAGAAAAATAAATGCCTGGACGGGATTCGAACCCGGATCTCTGAGTCTGTACCTCAGCGTGATATCCATTACACTACCAGGCGAATCCAATTCAAACACTTATTTTTCTTATATATGTATTATACTCTCCATTATTACTAGATGTCGCGAGAACACTGTCTTCTCTGCCATCTAGTAGCCGACTATAACAAGTAAGCAAATTAAAGAGAATATTTATTTTACTTTATAGCAGTGACGCTTTATCGATGTTATAATTAAATGTTTAACTTTGAGCAATGCAAGCTTAATATGGTATGATAAGAAAAAAAAAATATATATATGGTCCACCGCCGTGGTCTCCAGGTAGCGTGCTGCCTTTTCACGCAGCGGGCCCGGGTTCGTTCCCCGGTCGGGGCAGTTTTTCCTCACCTGTAAGACAAATGTCAGGAAAACTTTAAGGCCGAAACGGTCCCCGAAATCATATGGCAATCATCATACTTCACCGGTGTGGAAAACAACGGAAAGCTACCACACCTACAATTCCCTAATAAAGCTGCAAGTATAGCATGAAAATGCTATGATTGCAGTGAAGGACCTACCTTCGGGCAGAATTACTATGGATGGAGATATATATATATGAAATATAATTTCACGAATAATTACTTAATCTATAACATATGAGTTTATATATATATATATATATATATGCTTGATTCAAATTAACTGACATTATTATAATTGTTATATTAATTAAGGGTTTATTTCGCTTTAAAATATAAATATATATTATTATATATCTCAAACCACTTTGAATTAATTTATAATTAATTCCTGAAAATTATTCAATATTATTCAATTGATCCCCAGTATAGAAGAATATCAATAAGTGATTATTTTAGTTTGACACTCATATGTTATAGATTAACTAATTATTCGTGAAATTATATTTCATACGATAAAAATTCTCGAGAAAATTAATCAAAATGTAGAATTAATTAATATTTGAAATTATTTGAAACAATTTCTTACCATATGGGGACTCGAACCAATTCAAGTGTTCTAGTTCGGCATCAAGGCATGATGTTTCACAACCGCTCGTCTATGGCTCAAAACACAAGATAATACTATTCTTATTTTAAAAGTTTGTGCCTTTGCGAGTTTTAAAGGTTGTGTATGTTGTCAAATAAGAATGTCTCGCATTCTGAAAATTGAATCAATTTACATTGCTCAAGTGCACCGTCTCCACAAAGTCTCTCCCTGGTTTGAAATGGATGTGACAGAAAATTAAATTAAACGAAGCGAATGCGGTTGTGGCAGACCGTTGAAAATCTCTGCAAGTTTTGTTTCCAACTAGAATAATATAATTATTATGTTACACTTCAAATCTGTTGATTTAGAACCAGACTACACGATAGAATGCGATCAAAATCTTGTGAAGGCTCATTAAGTTCCAAATACAATAAACATATCTCATGTCATTATGAGATTAGACAAGGATCGAGATTTCTCTAGCATAAATAAGTTAAAATGATGCAACTACAGGGCTCAGGAATAGCTTAATTTAGTAATTATTTCTTTATTAATGGATAGAGTATTTAGTATTTAAGGGGGTTATGGGTGAAATTTCTATTTTCCACAGTTTTTACGCTACATACCTTATTTTTTGCACACACATTCATGCCATAACTGGTAATATCATATTAATATTTTATCCTTCTAGGCTTAACCGTTTTTGAGTTATTGAATAAAATTCATTTAAAAACTTGCATATTAAAATTTTTAATAAGTCCCATAAATTTTAGTAAACATTTTGAACTTGTTTCTACACGACCAGTGACATATGTTGAACAACACTGTGCATTAACGTTTTTATATCATTATAATAAAGTAAGAAAAATATATACATCATCTACATATGAAATTTTTTTGTTATTTTTAATTACGGTACTACACGTATTTTATTTTTTATTTCAAAACCTATCAACGTTGTTTTAAAGTGCATGCATAGAATTATTAGCCATAATGTGTGGGACATGCAGATAAAAGTTCGTGCTTCTATCATTACATTTGTCAATGCTATTTTGATTTGAATGTATTGAAATGCAATGAAAATAAAAGTGTGGAAAAGCCAATTTGAAAGTGTGCATGCAGTTAAATTAGTATGTATCATACATGCTCCAAACGAAGAAGACACTAATATAAATAAAGAATGGGAGGCTATGAGAGATACTATTAAATTGTCAGAATCAGAAAGCATTGGTTGTTTAAAAAGAGGCAAAACAAGAAATGGTTTGCCTGAGGAATGTGCCGACATTGTAAAGAAAAGAAAGATAGCAAAAATGAAATGGTTAAATGAGCCAAATCATGGGTAAATTTAGAGCAATTGGGTAGTATTAGACGGGGGAAACCACCAAGATACTAAAGAGTAAAAAGAGGGAATATTTGAGAGAGAAGATTAATGATCTTGAAAATGAATGCAAAAAAAAATAGGAACACTAGAGAATTATATCAGGGAATTAGTATAGAGAAAGAGAGGGTTTCAGGCTTATCACAAACATAATTCGAATTGACAATGGGGATATGATGCAGATTCCAGGAGAATATACGTTAGATGGAAAAGTTACTTAACTCAGCTATTAAAGGTACCTACCAGAACAGGACATTTGAGGAGGATAAGTTACAGACAGCAGAAAATGCTAGTCGCAGAGCCAAGTGCATTAGAGGGTGTGAAGACATGGCCGATTGAAAAATTGAAGATGTATAATTAAAGCATCAGGTTCAGATGAGATCCCCCCCAGCAGAACTGATAAAATCAGGGGGAGAAAAATTGATGGACAAGATACGCTGGTTGCTTAGTATGATTGGGAAAAAGATGCTCTTCCAGATGAATGGAAAGAATCAATTATCGTACCAATTTATAAGAAAGGAGATAAAACTGATTGCAACAACTACAGGGGCATCTCATTACTTTCAACTTCGTACAAAATTCTAACAAATATATTAGTAAGCAGACTTACTCCCTATATTGATGACATTCTAGGAGATCATCAATGTGCATTTAGAAGAAACAGGTCTACAACAGATCAGATTTTTAGTATAAGACAGATTTTAGAAAAGAAATGGGAATATAATGGTACTGTACATCAACTATATGTAGACTTCAAAAAAGCATATGATTCAATTAAGAGGAGAAGAAGTTATATAGTATCCTGCTGGAGTTCGGAATTCCTAAAAAGTTAGTTAGACTTATACGAATGTGTCTAAATGGCACAAAGAGTAGGGTGCGTGTAGGCAAAC
The DNA here is from genome assembly GCA_030220185.1 of Diploptera punctata. Classification (NCBI taxonomy): domain Eukaryota; kingdom Metazoa; phylum Arthropoda; class Insecta; order Blattodea; family Blaberidae; genus Diploptera; species Diploptera punctata. The sequence continues at coordinate 60,276 of JASPKZ010004584.1, forward strand.
AGTTTTCAGACACTTTTGAAATTCCAGAATGGGTTGAAGCAAGGAGATGCACTATCTCCTCTACTATTTAATTTTGTACTAGAGCATGCCAATTAAATCTTTAGAGAATGAGGAAGGCTTACAACTCAATGGTATTAATAAGCTGTTAGTTTATGCTGATGATGTAGTACTGTTGGCCGATAGCGAGGAGATACTAAAGGACAACACGCACACACTATTGAGTAACACTAAGAAATTAGGACTGGAAGTAAATATCAATAAAACTAAATATATGGTCACACGTAGAAATACATTATATAATGGAAATGGACAGCTAATGACAAATGAGGGAAATTTTGAGGAAGTGGCTGAATTCAAATACCTAGGAACAATAATCACAAATAGGAATGAGATGCACAAAGAAATTAAACATAGGCTCAATTCTGGAAATGCGTGTTATTATGCATTGCAGAGACTCTTGATGTCCCAACTCCTTTCAAAAAAACGTTTAAACTGAAAATATATAAAACTATTATTCTACCAGTTATAGTTATATGGGTGCGAAACATGGACTCTTACTTTAAGGGAGGAAAGGAGATTACAAGTATTTGAGAATAAAGTACTTAGGAAAATTTTTGGACCAAAGAGAGATGAACAGACAGGTGAATGGAGAAGACTACATAACAATGAACTACATGGTCTTTATAGGAAGCCAGATATAATAAGAACAGTTAAGTCTCGTAGACTGCGATGGGCAGGACATGTTGCACGTATGGGCAATGAAAGACTTGCATGGAAGCTTCTTGTAGGAAAGCCAGAGGGAAAACGCCCAGTTGGTAGACCAAGAATGAGGTGGGAGAATAACTAACTATGACTTGTTGAGGGAAGTAGATTATACAGGGAATGATTGGAAAACATTAGCTCAGGATAGGGATGTATGGAGAGCTTATGTCCGCGCGGCAATGAACCTAGGGGTTCGATAGTGCCAGTGAGTAAGGAAGTAAGTATCATACATGCTCTCCTACAGTGATTAGAGAGACTTACTTACAAGCGCCATAGGACACTGAAACTTCGCCAACTTATACTTTAAGGTACGTAGTATTTTTAGTACAAAAAACAAAAAATGCTAAATTTGACCGAAAACGTCGAAATTTTAACCCATCACCCCCTTAAAATTATTAACATTCTTTCACTTAAAAGTTAAAAATCATAAAATTAGTACCTGAGATCACAGTCGTCCTCAACTTGTTCATATTTCTCCAAGACATTTTGAAGGTATTTCGTAAGAAATTTTCTATCTTCAGCTTTTTAAAAAGGTACTAACTCCTGCATGTTAAGATTTTATATACATGGTTCAGGTAGTTGGTCATCTCCTGTTGAGTAGGTTAATATTCTTAACATCTTTTAAGATTTCAATGAAGATGGAATATGTTTTCGTATAGGCATTCAAAATGTTTTAAATAAACCTTAGCTAATTGAGAACGACTGAGATCTCAAGTACCAATTTTATTATTTTAACTTTTACATAGTGACCGGACAATGACACAACGGCGTGTCAACAGAATAACTTCAGTTGAAATGGATTATTGGAGAAGAGCTGCCAGAAAATCTCGACTGGAAAAAATAGAAATACAGAAATTAGAAAATGGATGAATGCAGAAAGAAATATAATGGATGAGATTGAACACAGAAGACTAAAATGGTATGGACACTGTACCAGTTACAATGGAGGGCTACCGATATTGTCCCAAAAGTTGATATTCTAAGTTTGTACTCTTCTTTTAATTGTAGAAATATAAAAATATTCAATAGTAAACAAGTCATTGCCGACAGCGACGTTTTAAGTTATTTGAGGGTGTGTGAAGATTGTATGGATAACTGTTAGGGGCTTGAAGAAATATGAATAACTGTTAAGTTTATTGTCTGCTCATGTGTTACGTATTTTGGAAGTCGGTATGTATTAAAAGACAGTTATATTACGGTTTTAGACTTTACGCAAATACTCAAGGTTAAAATTCAAAAGGGGAACATCGGTACGGTTAGGAGGGATGCAAAGAATAGTTTATTGCTTTTAAGAGATATCAAAAGAAAAACATAGCGGGCAGCTAGAAAGATTATTGACCTCGAGTAACTGAACATGTAGCTTATAGAGATAAGGGAGATAGGCATGTAAAAGGCCACGCCCTAAATTTAGTAGGCCTATATCGACTTGCACATGTAGCCTATAGAAGTGCGTCAAAATATGTATTTAGTCCAATGAAAATTTTGTATAAAAATTGTAATGGCGACGGAAAAATAAGTCAAATCCACGACTTTATTAAATAATTCTATATAAAATGTTATGAAGTTAAAATCAAAGCAAGTGGAGCGAGTACCCTATCCGTAGACCATACAAAGCAAGTGGGGCGAGTGTCCCATCCGAAGTAGGAGGAGCGAGTGCTCTCCTATCGTGAATAGTAAAGCAAGAGGGACGAGTGTTCCCCGATAGTCAAAGTGCGTGGAGGGAGCGTTCCCATTAGGAGAACGTACAAAAGAAAGATCCGCGATAAGCATTATTAAAACTTAGTCGTGGGTTTGCCCGTTTTCGAGCCAGGTTTTGGGAGCAAAGTGTATATCTTACTATTGAGGGAAAAGAAAATTAATAAAATCCATCTATCACATCGCCTAAAATTAGTTTTATCACTAATTACCTTATATAGCTCTTTATCTATCACCGGCTAAAATCATAAAGTTCAGCCCGACCCTAGTGAAACATAGAGGAACTCATAGTTCGCGCGCCTACATAAAGTTCAGCCCGACCCTAGTGAAACATAGAGGAACTCATAGCTCGCGCGCCTACATAAAGTTCAGCCCGACCCTAGATAATCTCTTTTTTTTTCTGTTACAACACATAAGAAGAATGCAGGATGCAGGATGGAAGACTACCAAAGCCGTCTATGCATGGAAAATTGAAAGAAAGAATAGAAAAGGAAGACCAAGAACAACCTGGAATAAAAACATTCAAAATTCAATGAGGAAATTTGGTGTAACAGATGAAGACAGAGGACAGAGAACGATGGAGAACTTTAATTAAGGGAAATTTGTGAATGTTTGTTGCAAACTGATAGTCTATAAGTCCTTAGTTATATATATATATGTGTGTGTGTGTGTGTGTATTAATTCATGTTAATTACTAAGATTGGTTGGAGAAAACCCTCAATGATGAGGAAAATTCTCAAAATGAATGAATGACATAGTGACCTCAAAAGTGTTTCAAAATGAATTCTAAATGCATGGATTCTTTGACTTTGTAAAAATCTGTAGTATGAGTCTAAATACCAATATTTGTGTGGGCGAGTATTATTATTATTATTATTATTATTATTATTATTATTATTATTATTATTGAGGGAAGACGAGGCAGAGGAAGACTTAAAACTACCTGGAGTCACGGAATATATGTATACATGACAGAGAAACACCTAAAATCAGGATATTGGATGAACCGACAAATTTGGCTATTAGGAATCCAACGATGTCAAAGATATTAATCAACCGATGATCTATCTATCCATTATTATTATTATTATTATTATTATTATTATTATTATTATTATTATCATTATTATTATAATTACTATTATTATTTTATGGTGTGGCTACTAATGGAAGTAACAGACGAATAGATATTACTGTATTTAGACCATATTCTAAAATTGGTATAATATTAGATCCCACAATCCGTTTTGAGACTCATAGTGGCCAACCTGAGGAAGTTGACTGTGAAAAGACAGCCATGCATGAGCCAACAATTGACTATTACAAAGATAAATACCAATTAGATAGTATAACTGTCACAGGATTGATAATTGTGGCAAGAGGTACTATACCAGGATTCTTAGATACATTTTGGAATTCCTTAGATTTGGACAGGGTGTATCTTTCTAAAATTGCCATCGCTGCCATTAGAGGATCAATTTCAATTTTAAGAAACTATCTTTACAAAATTCCTACTTTATAGTATGTGTACTTCAATTACAATTTGAAATTTTTAAAATGCATTTATAAAATATAATTCATTAATTTCGAAAATTAATTGTCTTTATCACTTTGTCCTTGAGGCAATCCTCTGATGAGGAAAGTTGTATATAATAAATAATAACATAATAATAATAATAATAATAATAATAATAATAATAATAATAATAATAATAATAATAATAATAATAATAATAATAATAATAATAATAATTAATTATTATTATTATTATTATTATTATTATTATTATTATTATTATTATTATTATTATTATTATTACTATTATTATCGTCATCAAAGCTGGGCAGACTACGATCAAAACCGTGTGACTAGATGGTACTGTTCCTACAGCTAATTATTTGGAATTATGGCAGCGCATTGAATTATGTGAGCAACTGCATTAATACTAGAAGAGCCGTATTATGCATGTAATACGCAATTGATTGATTAGTAATCCGTCAATATTGCCAAAGGATTTATGTAAACGGGAAAAACATTGCACGCTATTAAATTCTGTAATTAATTGAAGCCATTTCTGAGAAGTAAAATACAAATTTTAAATTATTTTTATTTTTAATGATGAGGATTTATTATGATTACGATGAAAAAACCAAAATGAAAAGCTTGGGGATAGATATGAATTTAGTGGAATGAAAGTCAACATTGAGTTATAGCATTTACCACCAATTTGCTTTTATTGCTATCGAAATTGCAGAAAATATCAAACAAAAATCACTAGTGTAAATACCAGTTTACGATTGCTAAAATGTTGGATTAGATAGTAAGGATGGGTTCGGGATTTAAGACCCTAATCATCATCATCACAATCATCCTGCCAAGTATTAGTCCTAGAAGAACTGTTACGGCCTGAGAAAGCGGTTTTCGTGCCATATTTTCATAGGTCGACCAAGTGACCGTTTCCCTTTTGGACAGTAGTTCATTATTGCCTTGGGGATCCTGGATCTAGCCATTCTTGAGACATTTTCCTTCCAGTTTAGTTGATATCTGGAGATGTAGTCCAGTATTGGTGACACATTAAGTCCTTGAAGGATTTCTACATTTTTCTTTCGATCCCATTTGATGTAGCCAGCTGTTCGGCGCATAAATTTCATCTCACAAGCTGTTAGTCTGCTTTCATCTCTCGTCCTTATAGTTCACGCTTCACTCTCATAACATAGGAATGGTCGAGCCATTATTTGATGAAGACGAGTACGAGTTGATTTTTGCACTAATGAATATTTTAAAACTCTATTAATGATTCCCATTGATTTGTTGAATTTCACAATTTTCTCTGGTAAATCCAAATTTTCAACAAACGAGAGTTTATATCCTAAATAAGTAAACTCTCTAAAATTTTGTTATTTAAACAAATTTTGCTTGGTATTGGGGATTTTCCACAAAAGGCCATTATTTTAGTTTTATTGGTAGATATTTCCATTGATATTTCTGGCTTTAAGACCCTAATACGGTAACCTAATGTATGGTTCTATGTATTTTTATTCATCATTACTGTTTGGAATGAATAAGAAGAAATCTGCACCCACGGAGATATATATACTCTGCTATGGTGATCCTGATTCGACACAGAAAAAAGCATTCACACACGACTCATACCGCCATTTATCTGTGCTGGGCCCAATGTCTCGAGAAGGAGATACAACCTTCCATTTAGTTCCATTCTTTACTAAGTTGACACATAGGCTGGAAGTAATTAAGTACACAAGTGTGCTCCTTTAGATGAACACAATCATTAACATTTTAAACACGTGTTATTTGCTAAAACACACAAATTTGTACCTAACATTTTATGAGGTGAAAGGTGATATAAAATGAATTAATGATGACATGATGGGGAAGGAAGTATTGTTGGGATAAATTTCGGGAAATGCGAGACCGAGAAAAAACGAAAAATCCCGGTGTGTTGCTGAAAAGTTAATGACTGCAGGTAATTTGATCTATTTAAAAAGTCATTAGACAGAAAATGTCTAACCGGAGAGTATTGATGGAAGAAGATGCAAAGCAGCTCAATTGTATTACCTCATATTATTACAATTGGCTTGCTTTTTCTCTGTCCCTCCGCTTGCCATTTCCTTCTTTCCTACGACGCATGCCATCCTTTCGAACCCCCTTCCTTTCATTTTCATCTAATACGTTTGGTTATGAGCGTTTCAAACTATTTTTCTGATATGTATATTCATTCTAGGATCTTCTTTCTTGAACTAGTATTATACCACCTGTGTATGTCTACAATAGGTACTATTATTTCTGGCTATTTTCAAATGATATCTCTTCGCCATAATGTCTCGGATGTAAATTTGTATATGGTATTTTATATAATCTTGTTTTGCTTATTACATATATCTTAAATGATCCTTTACAGTATTAAGGTGGTTTCCTTAATCCATTTTTTTATAATACTAAAACTCTATATACTATACATTTTGAACAATATATATATATATAAATATTTTAAAATATACCGTTGGACTATATTTAAATATGGATTTTAGAGTCAACAGCTTTAAGTTAGTCGTTAAATAGTCCTAACAAATGTCACGCTTGAGTTCCAAATCCTCTAGATAAAGTCACTCCCCACGTGAATCCTCCTGAATTCGATGATTTGGAATCTACTCGTAACATTACTTAGTATAAATTTTATATATACTAACGGCTGTTATAATATAAAATAATAATTTCAATTGTTGTATCTAAATGTTATTCTTACTTATAAGATACGTGTTGAAATTAAATCAAAGGAATACAATCATAAGAAAGTATAAAGTCGAATAAATTTAGTGAAAATAAATATAAATCACGTAGGATAGGTTGAATTTTTTGACGGACAAGAATTAATAAAACAACAACAAGAGACTGTGTAAACTTAATTTAAAAGCGTAAAGTGTGCAGAAACCCTCGATATCCTGAGGAAAGGAATTTCAGCTAAGGACATTGGATTTGCTACTGTGAAGTAAGTAGAATAAAAAGACGATTTCTGTAGAGGCATTGTTAGCAGATTTATTTTGTGACCTAGTGTTAAAATTATGGTGAAAAGACAACTTGTTAAATCTGGATCCCAGATGCAAGAGTGCAGAAGTTATCCCAGCTTTGTTATCATTATTATTATTTTAAAAATAAATGAAATGAAGGAAGTAAAAGAGTAATAGGTCAAAACCAATTCTGAAAGGAATGTATAGATAGATAGATAGATAGATAGATAGATAGATAGATAGATAGATAGATAGATAGATAGATAGATAGATAGATAGATAGATAGATAGATAGATAGATAGATAGATAGATAGATAGATAGATAGATAGATAGAAAAAGAAGAAAGAGAAGACCTAAAGAAAGTCGGATGGCCGATGTAAGAAGAAGTGTGAATGAACTGGGACTTACAGATAAAGATGTTCATGACAGCTACGACTGGAGAAAACGAATTTCTTGAGGCTGAAGGAAAACCACTGAATTGTGCATAAATTCCCAAATAATATATACAGGGTCATTCAAAAGTCTCTTAACATTTTCCTCATGTCGTTAATTTATGTATTTTGATATAGTACATAATTGGAAACTATGCTAACAATAGAGGAAAGATTAACTATCGTTTTCGCTCGCATACGAGGATTCACGTCCAACAAGAATTCACTACAAAGTTCAGAATACCAGATACTAGCGAACAAGGTATTAGAGATCTGATACTGAAAATGAAACGGGCGGGATCTCTTGCTGATGAGGCATATAGAGGGAGGCCATCTACCGGTGCATCAACCAGAAAACTCAGCAGAGGGTTGGGTATGTCCCAAAGCACTGTATGACGTACTTTGCCCTTCAAACTGTACAAACACCCTTATCACATCCAGATAATACACAAACTTGAACCAGAAGACTATGTAGCTCGACAAGCTATGTGTGATGACCTGTTAAATGCCATTGAAAATGAAGACCTCGTGGAACATGTGTTGTTCAGTAATGAGGCAAAATTCCACCCATGTGGGCATGCCAATAAGCAAAATTGTAGGATTTTCGCAGGCGATCAGCCAAATGTCATACAAGAGTTTCAGAGAGACACGCCAAAGGTAAATGTGTGGCTGGGAATAACAAAAACAAACATTTACGGGCCGTTCAGGTTTGCGGAAACAACAGTAACTGGAAGTAACTATCTTGACATGTTAGAACAATACCTGGAACAGGATGCTGTACAAGATAATGTGGTTTTCCAGCAAGATGGTGCACCACCCCATTTTGCCATCATTGTTCGTAGCCACCTCAACGAAGATTTTCCTGGTAGGTGGATCGGTCGTAGTTCATCGAGAATTTGGGCGGGCCACTCTCCAGATCTGACACCACTTGACATCTTTTTTTGGGGTTTTGTTAAGTTCAAAGCGTATGAAGTGAAGAGAAACCGAATAGTTGCAGCGGTAGCCACAATTACACCAGATATGCTGGTAAAAATGTTTCGCTGTACACAAGAAAGGTGGAGTCTGTGCCGTATCTTAGATGATCACCACATTGAAATGTACTGAGTTTATCATCCAATAGTCATTACTTTCTATAGCCTATGTAATAACAAGTTTGGCATAAAACATTGGCTTGACGAAAATGTCAAGAGACGTTTTAATTGCCCTGTATATACAGGGTGCAAAAGGACCTCATTGACAAAATGATAGGGATGATAGGCCATGTAGAGAGGATCATTTTTTGTGAAGGAACATACAGTCGCAAATACGTCGTTTATGAGCTATGCGCAGATGAAAGTGTTCAACCATAAAGGTCGGAATTGAATACAAACTATTGTACACATATCATTTTATTGAAAAATACACGTTCTTACAATACGTGTTCAAACAGTCGACCCTGTGCCTCATTGCATGTTTGATATCGTCGCAGCAACGATCTGCCAGCACGGCCGATCGTGGCAGGATTCTTTTTGACGTCGTCAAAACTCTTATTGTTTGAACACTTATTGTAAAAATATGTCTTCTTACACGCTTTATATTAGCTTGACCTGTATATATCTATGTAACGGAATTTTTCAACACGATTTTCACCCACTTAAAAACATTGGATCGACTTGAAACTTTGTATACTTGTAAAGGACCAATGACAATATAATTTCATAAATATTTTATAAGGTCCTGGACAGGATCATCAGGACATCAAAAAATAAAGGCCGGTATAATAGGTTGCGGACTTAACGACTTCTTAGTCCATCGTTGTAAGAAATTAATATTATATCCTCTGGTAGCACAGTTGGTAGAGCTGTGGACTGTAGTGGTATATAATTCCAGTAATCCATAGGTCGCCGGTTCAAATCCGGCCCGGAGGTTTTTTTACAAGATTATTACTTTTAGCTCATAATACAATAGTATCGAATTTAAAGATATTTACATTTTTATCTTATTCTGTAAAACATTAATGACAATTTTGTAAACTTATCATTTTATAATTTATCCAAAAAATTTGAGACGAATACGATTAACTGTAACTAATTATCTATACTAAAATATTCAAAAATATTATAATAATGTTAGATAATAATAAGTAAAAAATATATATAATTATATTCATACCTTGACATTAAAAATATTGTAAGAAAATAAATTTTCATGTGATTTAGGTTTATGACAATCAATTAAACTAAAGATTAAAAAAATAACAGTTATAAAACCTAAAACAACACGCTTTATTAGAAAACCAAACTAAAAAAAAATAGTTTAAATATTATAAAACCGAACTAAAAAATTAGAAATAAATAATAGTTATAAAAAAACTAAAAGAACACGCTTTATTAGAAAACTAAAAAATGAAAAATAATTTTAATTTCCAATACGCTTGGGATAAAATTAAAGTGGTCAACAAAAAAAATATCTCCAATACATATAGAATAAAACTAGAGTTATCAACAACAAAAAATAATTTTACCATCAAAAGCGTGGGGTGCTCTATATCAATTAATATATTTGATAATAAACAGATATTGGTAAACGTAAGCTCTCTAAGAAGAAAATGTAAACATCATAAAAAGCACCCCATGTTTTTGATGGTAAAATTATTTTCTTTTTGTTGATAACTCTAGTTTTATTCTATATGTATTGGAGATGATTTTTTTGTTGACCACTTTAATTTTATCCCAAGCGTATTGGAAATTAAAATTATTTTTCATTTTTTAGTTTTCTAATAAAGCGTGTTCTTTTAGTTTTTTAAAACTATTATTTATTTTTTATTTATTAGTTTTAATATTTTACAGAATAAGATAAAAATGTAAATATCTTTAAATTCGATACTATTGTAGTATGAGCTAAAAGTAATACTCTTCTATAAAAAAAAACCCTCCCAGCCGGATTTGAACCAGCGACGTATGGATTACTGAAATTATATACCACTAAGAGTTCACTGCTCTACCAACTGAGCTCTTACAACGATTGACTAAAAACTCGACAAGTCCGCAACCTATTATACCAGTTTTCATTTTTTTGATTTTCGGATGATTCTGGCCAGGATTTTAGAAACAAAATATGAAATTATTGTATTGTCACGGGTCCTCTACACGTATACAGAGTTTCAAGTCGATCCAATGTTTCTAAGTGGGTGAAAATCGCGTTGAAAGATTCCGTTACATTGATACAAAAACACTTTTTTTGATTTTCTGATGATTATGGCCAGGATTTTAGAAAATAAATATGAAATTATTGTATTGTCATGGGTCCTCTACAAGTATACAAAGTTTCAAGTCGATCCAATGATTTTAAGTGGGTGAAAATCGCGTTGAAAGATTCCGTTACATAGATAGATAGATAGATATATACAGGTCAAGCTAATATAAAGCGTGTAATAATTTTAAATCCCAACACGCTTGGGATAAAATTAAAGTTGTTAACAAAAAAATAATCTCCAACACATCTAGAATAAAACTAGATTTATCTACAAAACAATTATTTTACCATCAAAAGCTTGGGGTGCTTTTTATGGTTTTTACGTTTTCTTGTTAGAGACTTTACTTTAACCAATATATGTCTATTATCAAATATATTAATTGATAAAGTGCACCCCACGCTTTTGATGGTAAAATTATTTTTCTGTAGATTAACTCTAGTTTTATTCTTGATGAGTTGGAGATGATTTTTTTGTTGACCACATTAATTTTATCCCAAGCGTGTTGGAAATTAAAATTATTTTACTTTTTTTAGTTCGGTTTTCTAATAAAGCTTGTTGTTTTAGTTTTTTAAAACTATTATTTATTCAATAAAATTATATGTGTTTGTATTCAATTCCGACCCTTATGGGTATTTTCTTATAACTCATACACAACGTGTTTTCATCTATATGTTCCTTCACAAAACCTCTCTATATGACCTTATGATCCTATCATTTTGTAGCTGAGGTCATGTTGCACCCTATATATATATATATATATAGATAGAGAGAGATATAGAGAGGAGAGAGAGAGAGAGAGAGAGAGAGAGAGAGAGAGAGAGAGAGAGAGAGAGAGAGAGAGAGAGAGAGAGAGAGAGAGAGAGAGAAAGGGCCAGCACGTAAAAAATTGTAAGTTGAGAGAGTTGGATTTATTATTTATAAAATAGTAATTAATGAAAAGAAAGCAACACATGAATGGGGTTAATAACAAAATACATGTAGTCGCAAACCCCTAAAACTGCACTTGATTAGTATTTACCTTAGCACATATTTTGGAGAAAGTAGTGTTCTATGGGCATAGCATAAATTAGCCATTTTGAATTCCCGTAGAATAACTGTGATGAAGAGGTAATTTTTTTACGTATTTAACACATTTAAAATGTAACGAACCTAAAAGATAACCTATCCTAATTCAATTACTCTAACCTAGGTGAATCCCATGGAACGCCCTTTTTTATTTCACGCGGTTAAATATGTACATTTGTTTGTGTTTTACGCGGTTAAATTCGGACATAAATCATTGTTACCGGCAGAGAAACACCCTTATCGGCAGAGCTTTGTTGTTGAAACAAGCTATAATCGACAGAGATGATGTGGCAGTGGTGTTATCGCTGAATAGTAGTGTGGTTATCGCTGGTTATTTGTGTGGTTATCGCTGGTTATTTGTGTGGTTATCGCTGGTTATTTGTGTGGTTATCGCTGGTTATTTGTGTGGTTATCGCTGGTTATTTGTGTGGTTATCGCTGGTTATTTGTGTGGTTATCGCTGGTTATTTGTGTGGTTATCGCTGGTTATTTGTGTGGTTATCGCTGGTTATTTGTGTGGTTATCGCTGGTTATTTGTGTGGTTATCGCTGGTTATTTGTGTGGTTATCGCTGGTTATTTGTGTGGTTATCGCTGGTTATTTGTGTGGTTATCGCTGGTTATTTGTGTGGTTATCGCTGGTTATTTGTGTGGTTATCGCTGGTTATTTGTGTGGTTATCGCTGGTTATTTGTGTGGTTATCGCTGGTTATGACGTCAGTACTCACTTGTTTCCCGATCGGATAATCAAAGTAACCATGATAGGCCTGCAGAACACTCGAACGGCCCCTGTTTCGGGAGACCTTCCCATCATCATCAACATGTATCTGACTCAACGTGAGAATATATTAATCATAGAGAACTAAGAATTTGACAATATTATTTATTACTAACCCACTGACACTATCGAACAGGAAGATTCATGGTCGCGCGCACCTAAGCTCTCCAACCATTCCTATCCTGAGCTAATATTTTCTAATCATTCCCTGTATAATTTACATATCTGAAATTATGAATAATGCTATTCACCCGCCTCATTCTTGGTCTACCTACCTATTAGGCGTTTTTTGTTCTTGTATTCTTATAAGAAGTTTCATTATTCCTCATCTACTGTCCATTCCTGCCACATCGCAGTCTATATGACTTAACTGTTCACATTAAATTGTTTTCATACAGATTATGTATCTCTCAGAAGACATAATTTTATTAGTATTATTATTCTCTTCCTGTGGTCTAAAAAACTTCTTAAGTACTTTATTCTCAAATACTTTTTTTTGAGAAGTCATTTTATATTTTTTTCAAAATCCTACTTCATTTAAACACTTGGATATGGATATAAAATCTTTTGTTTCTATAGAACTATCGTATACCATTTTGTGTTCTTACTTAGAATTAAGATGAGGAATGAAAAACTGCCGTAAGGATTTCTCTTCAATTTTTTCTCTCACTAATTTTAGAAACTCTTTATATATAGTTTGAATTCACGTATAAATGCTTTCAGTATAAACAGAAGCATGAATCTTGATTGACTCAAGTTTCAGTCATCTTAGCCCTGAAGCCAGTTCTGAGTCGTGCAGCTATCTCGGAATGAAATCTGCCCAAAGCTGTTACATACAATATATCTCTCTGCTTCAACTATATCACACAATACTTGGTTCATTCCAACAAGTTTCCATCTTACTCCGGTTTCATATATTTCTTTCTGCCAGATATTATCTACTTTTACCATGGTTTTGTGTGGGTGAAGGATCTAAGCCTGTGACTGCTGGGTGGTGAAATTTTATGGGTGTGGGCTAACAAAAGCTTATGGACTAGCACTCGTATTAAAATAAAAAAAGCTAATTAAAAATACACCACGATATCATGAAATATGACATACACACACACACACACACACACACACACACACACATATATATATATATATATATAATGTGTGTGTGTGTGTGTGACTTATATAGTATTATTAAATGGCTGAATAGGCAATGAAAAATAATATTACCTTTATAATTAACATTTCTATTTGGTGAAAGCACTGATTATTATTTTACACTACGAGAACAGATTCCCTACTTCAGCGTGAAATATAAATAAGAGTGAGAGCTACAGAGCAAGAGTACCGAAAAGCATGTACAGATGATGTGTACGCTACACAATATCTTGGCTTCTGGTTTAACACACAAACGTTACATTTCCTCCCTCTGTCTCCTCCTTGGTCTCTACCCAAAATTTAGAGCCACAAGGCCGAGTGGGGAATGGATCTGGTGTAGCAGGAATTAATATACCCAAAATACTAAAATGTAATGAAAACGCTAAATAGTACTGACTGAGTAAATTATTAACAGAAATAACTCACTAATGTTACTTTTTAAAAATTAATTATTTGTTTTTTCATTATTTAACAAAAATAGTTTTAAGATTTGTTAATATATTTACCTAATGCCTTGTATATGTGATAGATTAATTCATTATAGTTCATTACTTTCTTTGTATTTTTTCTTTTTCTTTTTATGTATAGTAGATTCGAGCTGTTATTCCTTTCTGTATTCATTCTATCATTAATTTTATTTTAATTTTGTTTAACTGTATAGTGTTAATAGACATTATTTTCACATTATTATTCAATTTGACAGATAATTAAATGTTTAGTATGATTACTATTGTAATTTTTGTATTTATATGTAACGTATGTTGGTCCTCGTGAGTGGAAGAGAAGGCCACGTGACCTTAAGTCCACTAAATTAAATAAATAAATCTAAAAAAATCTAAAAATCCCAAGAAGTGAGGGAACACGTAGAAAATTATCAATACATTTAATAACTGGAGACCGCAATAACGTGCATAGAAGTTCATTACCAACATAGGAACCCCAAACGAATGGTACCTGACCCCTCTAAGCGATAAGAGGGGAAGATGACATTATGGGAGGAGTAATCGCCCTTATAAGGCGAGGACGTGTGTCAAAACTTCCTCACACTCACACATTCTACAGTAAGCAGTTCTTCAGAAACCGTCCGCGAAGTCCTAAATTCGTAATTCAGACAATTTTAAGTGATATTAAAAAAACACACGGACTTAAATAAACTCATCGACTCCACTCCAGATATCAACTGTAATACGAACGATTGTATTTTTTTTGTAAATTAGTGATGCGAAATTAATCAATAAACTGGAGTAAGAAGTTTAAATTTATTTTTAATTGCATAAACATTATAAAAATTCCTGAGATCTCATCTAATCTACCGTAAAAGAACCGGCGCACTGGTAGTTAATGACAATTTTAATATGTCAGGAACAGATATACGTATCTGGGTACTAATGCTATGCAATTTGCTGTGGATAACTGTTACCACTTTAATTATTTAGTGGTTTGTAATTTGTATTTACTAAGTAATTGATTTTTTAGAATATCCTTTATTTTAGGTAACGACTTTACACTGGCTCCACGTCGAATGCCAAGGAACCGCCATTAATGCAGGACAATACACATCTTTCAAATAAAGAAGACGTTTCATTTATATCCTAAGTGATCTCGGAGCTTTTCATTGGCTTTCGAACTCTTTTAAACTTATAAATTTGAGAGCGAATAATAGGACGGAATGCGTAGCCATTGGACTTAAAATTGGCCGCCATACGGTAACACTAATTTGTACTTATAATCCTCCAGGAGATATAGACATAAATGATATAGAAAATCTGATAGGGACAAATAACAATATAATACTAGCTGGCGATTTAAATGCCAAGCATACTGATTGGGGCTGCAGAACAAGTAATAGGGCCGGCAACAAACTCAGGGGATTTTTTTACGACTCCAATAGGAGCTTTCAAATCCTGGCACCAGATAAGCCCACTCACTACCCTAATAACATACATTTTCGACCAGATATTCTTGATATCGCTTTAATGAAAAATATTAACATTCCCTGTGATATCACGGTAGAAAATAACCTCCAATCAGACCACCTCCCAGTGCGCCTTACACTAAGAGGTAGACCAAGCAGAGTTCAAACAAGACAAATCCCGAATTACAAATTAGCAAACTGGACCCAATTAAAAATAGATATTGAAAATTCATTACAAGATCGACCATTAAACACGCCTAATGATATTGACACGGGGGTAGACAGCCTAACAAATAGCATAAATACGGCTATTAACACTAATATTCCAAAAAAATCTATTAGAACCAACCAGCCGTATCTCCCAGATCATATCCTACGCCTAATTAGGCAAAGGAACGATGCAAGAAGAAAATGGCAAAGGCATCACAATAACTTGCAATACAGGCAAGAAATGAATGATCTGCAACAAAGAATCAAGGTTGCTATACAAACATTCGTGTCAGACACCTGGGAAAATGTAATCGGCAGTCTAGATACTAAGGACATGCCGAGAACATGGAACATGGTTAAAAAAGTAACACACAAAGCGGATACATATCCCCCTCTCATCTTGCCTAACGGGAAAGCCGTCACAGATCAGAAAAAGCGGAAGCATTTGCAAATCATCTGGAGCGAACCTTTGTACCACATGACCCTCCGAATAACCCGCAATTTACAAGGGAAACGGAAACAATGGTCCAAGAATTTCTAAATAGAATACCCAATAAACAAATCAGGAAAACAAACGTCTCAGAAGTCAAATGGCTAATAAATCACCTTCCCGATAGAAAAGCACCTGGCCCTGATGGCATACAAAACATAGTGCTGAAACAATTACCCAACATCGGATATGCATTTTTAGCAAAAATAATAAATGCTATGTTCGAAATGAAGTATTTCCCAAAAACATGGAAAACTGGGCGTATAATATTATTCCCCAAACCTGGAAAAAATCCTAGAGAACCAGGAAATTATCGCCCGATAACATTATTAAACACAATGAGTAAGGTATCTGAAAAAATTATATGTAAGCGCCTTAATCACAATCTAAAACAATTAAATGTAATTCGGGATGAACAGAACGGATTCCGTCCAAAACATAGCACAGTAACCCAGCTAATGAGACTTGTTGAACATATCACTAGAGGGTTCAACGAAAATCGTGTCACGATTGGATTATACTTAGATATAAAACAAGCCTTCGACAGAGTGTGGCATCACGGCCTACTACGGAAAATGGTCGAAACAGGATTAGATGACGGAATAATTCATTTAATAGCTAAATATATAAACAATAGGCAATTCGAAGTTGCTTTCCATAACTCAAAATCCGCCCTGCGGCCCGTCTATAGTGGAGTGCCACAAGGCAGTATTCTAGGACCTACACTTTTCAATATATACATAAATGATATTCCACATGACAATAGACATAACAACACTCATCTATATATGTATGCTGATGACACTCTAATCACTAGTCAATCCTCCCGAACAATACACGCGTCTAGACAGATTCAAAATAATCTTAATATTCTCGAACCATGGTTGGAAAAATGGAGAATAAAAATAAACGTAGATAAATGCCAAGCAGTTCTTTATACAAAAAGGTATTCTGAATATCGATACATGCCCCACAATTAAGTCTTTATGGACACAATATCGAGTGGAAAAACGAAGCCATTTATTTAGGTGTAACACTCGACAAAAAACTACTGTTTAAACAACATATCCAAAATACCTTAGGCAAAGCGTATGGGACATTGAAGCTGCTATACCCTATTTTAAATAACCATAACAAAATTCGAATAATCACAGGGCTAACAATCTACAAGGCACTATTAAGGCCAGTACTCACGTACGCAAGCCCCATATGGGGACACGCCGCTAGAACTCACATAAAGAAACTGCAAGTTTTTCAAAACAAATTATTATATATGATTACAAAACTACACCGCGTGTAACACCAGTTGACATATTACACGATCAAACGGGTATAGAAACAATCGAGGAGTATATTAAACGCATGGCTCTTAAATTTTATAATACATGTGTAGGCCATGATAATCCACTCGTGGCATCGCTGGGAACCTATGAAACAGCCAACAACAAACACAAGCGTCCAAAATGGATCCTGGACAACACTTGACCAGTGAAAGCTGATAGGGCACACACACACACACACAGAAACACATTACACAATTATTCAATTACAATTACAACATTAGCATATAATGTACATTAATAAAATATATTAACACAACAAATTAAAAACTAATAACTAATCTTACTGCTACAGGTTCATCCCACCAGTTCCAGAGAAACTGACATCACCTGACAACTACAGATAGAACAGCAACAACTGAAGAATACAAAAAAAATTAAAAAATGCACGTTACCATAATTGTATGATTAATTGTAATAATCTGAAATGTACGCACATTATATTTAAATAAAGAGAAGCCTGGATGCCCTCCCAATATAGAGTCATCCGAAAGCCAAACTTGGCAAGATCCCGCGTGATCGACTATTCCGATTGAGGTTTTAAGCGGTTTCCCTCAATCCAAAGAGCAAATGCTGGAATAGAACCCCAAAAGGTCCGCTTCCGACTTCACTCTGCTAATTAACTTCAAAATTAAATTCAAAATTTAAACCGGGGCTAATGTATTTTACAGGAACCCGGGGTTCTACCTATTAAGGAGGACCAAAATGGATCGCTCACCGCCAACACTTAAGTGATGGCCGCAGAGCTTTCCATCTATCTATCAAAGGCCCATCTATCTATCAAAGAGAGCGAATAAAAATCTCCGAGATCACGTGGGTTTTATTTATATCTGCTCTCTTCTATAGTTGAAAGGCATATAGCTGAAGGAGTGTAAATAAAGTTTATTCAGAATCACTGGTATAAAAATTCAAGTAAAACATAAATTGATATTTCTTTACTATTTTAGTTGAGTCTATCATTTATCTTAAACAACCGATACAACTATGCCAATAGTACAGTGTCTATTTAACCATAGATTCAATGTCGCATTCATTAAAGCCCACCATTAAGATTGATCTATATTTTAAGCTTTATTTTATTTATTTAACCTATAGATTAGTATACAACTTTACATTCTCTTTCCTTGTAGTTTTTAGCTCAACTGCACTTTTACTGCTTTTTTATTTTTCAGTTTATTGTTGTAAACTATAGCTCTTCTGCTGTATTTACTAACATTTTGTTAATATTTTAAACTTTTTCAAACAATCTTTATAACTTTATTAGACAATTTTCAAGTATTTATTTGAATACGCAAATCACAATATTATGGCACTGTTAGACAATATTGTGATGCTAACTGCTATTTTCTCCGCAGAGCATATTACTTAGTCTATGATTTTTCTATCGCTGTTTTGGGTAATCGCTGGTTGGATCAGCGTTAGGGAGTGATAAGTAAGTGTACACCCATTTTTAATAAACGTTTGGTAATTTTAATATTTTTAAACATAGATTTGGGGACTTATTGCAAAGATTGGTAATTTAAATTTCATAGCGAGATGCTGCCATCTGGCATAAGATTTTTTAACTTTAGTACAATATCGATAGTAATCGAGAATGATAATCGATAGTGGATTATCGCTGCCTCTATAAACTCTGGCGCATGTACACTGTTGTCCTATAGAACTTTTAAAATATTTCACATCAGTTTAAGTGCAGTTTTTCCTAGTTTTTATTTATATTTTAAGGGTTGCCTACTAAAACATGTATATTGCTTTATTTTTTCTACTAAACAACTAATTAACGGGCAGTATCGAACCCGGAGGGTCATGGCCGCGCGGAATTAATTTATTCTCTCCATATCCTGAGTTAATGTTTTCCAATCATTCCTTGTTGAATTTACTTGCATTAACACATGGTTTATGTTATTTCCCCATCTCATTTTTGGCCTATCTATTGGTCGCTTCTTTCTGGGTTTTCTACCGAAATTAAATTTGTCATTATTTCATTCCCTATTCAACCCATATGTGCAGCCCATTGCAATCTAAGAAACTTTTCTGTTCTTATTTCATTTGATTTTCTATAAAGACCATGAAGCTGATTGTTGCGTAGTTTATCTATTCACCTGCCTTGTGTCTCTGTTTGGTCCAAAAAAATTCCAAAGCAGTTTATGCTGAATTACTTGAAACTTTTTTCCTCTCTTTAAGTAAATGGCTATATTATTAGTATTAATTGCAATTATCATTATCATTACACTTATCGTTAAGGCTATCGGAGGCGTAACATGTAGAGATGTATTGAATCCTGAGAAGTTGTCGTAACATAAAATCTCAGGTTATTATGTCAATATTTGGAAATGTTATGGTTCGGGTGGAGAACACCAGCTATTTACTTACGCGATTGATGACAATTTTAATGCAAATATTGGTATTACGTAGTGGTATTTATAATAATTTCTCTGCGAAAAGTAAGCATTGTGAAAGTATTAACGTTAGGCCTATATGAAGTGAATTAGCGGAAATATATATTTACGTAGTAAACGTCGGCCATTTTGAAATTCCACTGAATAACTGTTATGCAGAATGTAAATAAATTATATGTATAAGAAACTAAAAGCTAACCTAACCTACATGAATGGGAACCTAAAAGCTAACCTAACGTAATTAAATTACTCTAACCTACTCTAAAGTAATTTAATATCTAAAAGCTAACCTAACGTAATTGAATTCTATAAAAGTAACCATAGTTATTAGCAGTGGGTTATCGCTGGTTATTAGAGTGATTATCGCAGGTTTTTATAGCTGGTTATTGTTGGTTATTAGAGAGGTTATTGCTGGTTCATACAATAACTCATAGAATAGCAGTTGTAACCACAGTTATTAGTATGGTTATGACCTCCATATTTTATAATTGCAGTTATTATAGCGGTCAAGACAGGAAATAGTCACTTTTTTCATATTTACGAGTAAAGTTAGATTAAGATAATTACATTTCGCAGCTAAACACAACAGTACATTATTTTATGGATATCTGCTGTATTTAAGTTGTGTTTAAGTGCGTAAATAAATATATTGTGAGATACCGGTCCCAATATTACTTCACTTATTACTGTACCGGGCAATGTTTATGTTAAAGCTCCAATAAATAAGATTGCAAAGAAGCATTATTTATCATGCAATGGGGGAGATCGTTGAACGTTTGTTATAATTAAAAACTATGCAGGAATCTTGCCTGGGATTAAGTAGAGTGATAATATTTTAAGCATCAAAAATAACTGTGGCTTAACTTAATTTGTTACTTCTTGACATGAAAAGCTCTTTTCTTAATAGTGTGTCGCTAGCACAACTTGTGGCTTTATGAATTCTCTTTTAAGTAGATTTTCCTCAAACAGGTGGTTTGTGCTGTTCCAGTATTTCTAATCTCTATTTGTATATGTCATTTGGAACGCTTTGAGTGAGGTACGCCGACGCAATATTGAAAGATCAAACATCGATTTTGATTTCAGCTTGTCTTGCGTACAGGTCATTGGCCAAGTGTGTAGAACTGTGCATTTTCAGCTATACCGAATGGATTATTTAAATGCGTCTTTTACTAGAACTGAGAAAATTAAACAGTTGTATCAGTATAGATACATCCTATGCCTGAATGTTTATAACAGAAAATACATTAGTACAGGTATGTTTAACTCTATTAATCCACAAATGCCGGAATAGGAAAGAACCGTATCGCTAATATAACGAGTAAGAAAACATAAGACTTCATTTAGAGTATACAGTCCGAAAAACATGAAAAGTGGAACACGATATATGAAATTAATTTAACAATTTTACTTACAGTATGTAAATAAGCCAAGTATATAAACAATCATATTGTATATTATCTGCCTAGTTGACTTTGCAGTACTCCCATCTTCCCTCGCGGGCTTGACAGTTGGACCAAACACCACCACGTACACGACTGAACTACGTTTATTATACAAAGACATTGAAGCACTCGTGACGTAGATTTGATGTCATAGGTCGTAGTTCCGAAACACGCCGATACAATTCCTAGCTTTGTAGACTAATATCGATTTGCAACATGATCTGCTGCATTCTTTATACTTAGAGAGCGGAATTTGTTCCACGATGCCAATGGCTTATTTGTATTCATTATACTGGAGTAATCGGGAGGGAGTGAGATGAGGTATATCACATGTCTGCATACTTATCGGGCGACTCGTCTGTAACATAAACATTAGAAAGCAATTTAAGGTGTAAAATGGAATAAAATATGCTTAGGTTATGCATTGCTTAGAAGGTAATGAAACGTTTTAACACAAAATTGCTCTATCGCATGCACATTTGTTTTCGTTTAGGGTGGCGTTTCACAACACGTAAAATCAGGTACGCGCAATATCAACTACCGACGTGCTCTACAGTAACTCCACTTCTTTACTGAATGAAACATCGTTTACTGCGTCTGTCATTCTACATGACAGTGCTCTCTACATACCGAGATAGGTATACAGTTATGTGATTCACCCCATCCCACCTCCTCGCACGCATTCTCGTATACTCTATAATATATATGTATATGTATAGAGTCTATATCAATAGAAGTAAGCCATAGACATTGTGGAAGAGATTCGGCTCTCTATTTATAAACAATACATAGTGTTCTCTTCTGCATATCTAATATATAAAAATATTGTATTTTATTATCTTTTGCAGACTACGTAAATTTCAATGTCCTTAGTATTTTGTATTTTATATTATATGGATGCGAAACATGGACTCTTACTTTAAGGGAGGAAAGGAGATTACGAGTATTTGAGAATAAAATTCTTAGGAATTTTTTTTGGACCAAAGAGACAGGTGGATGGAGAAGACTGCATAACAGTGAATTACATGATTTTTATAGGAAGCCAGATATAATGAGAAAAGTTAAGTCTCGTAGACTACGATGGGCAGGACATGTGGCACGAATGGGGAATGAAATACGTGTATGGAAGCTTCTTGTAGGAAAACCAGAGGGAAAATGCCCAGTTGTTAGACCAATAATGAGGTGGGAGAATAACATTAACTATGATTTAAGGGAAGTAGATTAAACAGGGGGTGATTGAAAAACATTAGCACGGGATAGGTATGTATGGAGAGCTTATGTCCTCGCGGCCATAAACCTACGGGTTCGATGGTGCCAGTGAGTTATTTAGTTAGTTAGTTAGTTAGTAATATTTTGTGTTTTCTATTATAAATATTGGGTCCACCGGTGGTCTCGAGGTAGCGTGCTGCCTTGTCATGCAGCGGGCCTGGGTTCGATCCCCGATCGGGACAGTTTTTCTGGGTGAGATTTTTATCGGGGGTTTTCCTCACCTCTTAGACAAATGTCAGGAAAATTTTAAGGCGCAAACGGTCCCCGAAATCATATGACCATCAACATTATCATCATTCTTATCATTATCATCATCGTCGTCATCCTTCACCGGTGTGGAAAGCAACGGGAAGCTACCACACCTACAATTCCCTAGTAAAGCTGCAAAGCATATCATGAAAATGCTATGATTGCAGTGAAAGACCTGCCCTCGGGCAGAATTACTATGGATGGATGGAACATAGAATGTCTCAATACTGATACAACTCGGCAGAGCCATGTTTTATATCGGAAAAATAGCTTATGTGATAAAACAGACTGTTCTCCGTAATCATTAGGGGTAGCGATGTTTCACAGAAGCGATATAGTATGAAATGCTCATGAAGGCTCGTACTTTTGTATTTTAATTTTTTATAACCTGTAATACACATTTTAATACATACAGAAACTGCGACAAAATGGGCGATTGACTCAAAAAGCTACATCAATGCGAGTTTATCCGAACAGCTGTGCAATGTATTTGGGGTCTTACTAAGAGCAAAGTTGCTGGAAGATATTTCGGTAAATGTAATTTAATTATAATTCATAGGGGAATGCGAATCACAGAATATAGTAATGGGGTATTGTTTTTGATTTGATTCAATAATGTTACTGAACATATCTTGACTAAAGTTCATCATCATTCAACACTTCAAGGTTTAGGAAAATCTTCTGTTTGGCCTATAAATTGACTCTTTCCAACGCTTCTTCGGTCATCCCAAATTTCGTTTTTTATTTATTCATAAGTTTGTCTTGGTGTACGAAATGTTGGCATCTTCAATACATGGGAATTCCATCTGTTTCTATATTCCAATTTTTTCATGAAGGAGAAATATGTTGAGATCGTTGCGGATATCTTCGCTTCTTATTTTATCTAATTTAGAACATCCCTAAATGGAACTTAAAAAAATAATTTCTTCTGACAGAATTCTATTCCAATCTCCCTTTCGCAGTGTCCAAGTTTCACTCCTATATTACAATGTGGAACTGCTATGGCCTTGTAAAATTTTAAACTTTTTATGTTTTCTGGTCTCCTTTTTTAATGTTCTGGCTATAATTCCTGACTTTTACGGAAATGTGCTAGCTTATTAGTTATATGTTTAATTTTGTCACATGTAATGTGACAATCTAAGCGATTGCAACTAGAGACTTAATATAATTTTATGTCTTTTTATTGACTATTTAACTCATGCCCCAAATGGGAGTCAATGACCAATCACGTTTCAATGATTTCTGTTTTACAACCAATCACAGTCGTGTTTCACCAAATATTTATCAATAACAAATTTACCATATTAAAGAAAGCTCCTCCTTTTTAATATTCTGAACAGGTCTGACCATTATCTTGCAGTGATTGAGTCCGTAAGAAATACGGCTACCAGATTGTATATATAGTGCATGGATGTCAACACATAGCGCTTGCAGGAGTTAATATAAAAACATTTGTAGCAATTGATTGTACCACCAAAAAAATAAACCACTGTTTGCACTTTCTTAAATGTATTTTTCCCAGGTAATAATCCAGAAAAATATAATTGTCATATTTACATCACACGACATCAGAAATGAATTAATATACAGTTTGATATGTTTCATTTTTTCTCCACTAGAGAGCATTCTTACAATAATGCGTTCCTTTGGCAATAAATAGTATGATCTGGTTGCAGTGATAAACAAAAGAAGCAGATGAAGTTTACCAATCGTTTCTCATTTGTTTTCAAACATCGCCGTTTACATTAAATGCATATATATTTTAAAATAACTATAGTTAAATAATAATTTGTGAGTAAACAGATTAATTTTATTCGTTAAATAGTCCTAACAAATGCCACTCTTGATTTCCAAATTCTCTAGATAAATTCACTTCTCACTTGGTGAGTCGTGAATTTATCGATAATTTGGAAATCACTCGTGGCATTACTTATGATTAGTTTTGGTTAATTTTGTGAATGTTATTTATGTCTATCTGGTTTTATTTCAGTATAAATGTATATTTTTAACGAGTTATGCTCTAGTCAGCATTCTATTTTATGGGTGTTGTTTTAACTCATATTTATTTGAAATAAATGCACAAATTAATTTATGAATTTTTATCTATCAACCCTTTACATATGTTAGTTACAATTCCAGACTGAAGAAATAAAAAGTTATTATCTATACTTAAAATCAACTCATAATGACTTGTATGCTTAAAATTAACTCTTAAATACTTGTGTGTCTTTTTCTTCAATATGCTATAAAATTCGAAATTGTAATTATATAAATTATACACAATGCTAAATTTCTGTTTTAAAATTCTATAAATCACCGTCCTAATAACCATACATTCCAAATAGCGATAATTGCATTCAATTCAAATGTGTTGCCACCATAACAGGTCATTTATCAAGAGGCATGGATTGCATAATATATTTTATTACTTGCATTTATCATGTTTATAATTAATGGTGTACTTTATATTGACATATTGTTATTATATTGTTCGTATAGAACATTACGTACTCATATAAATAAAGTAACGTGTAAATAGGGCTCAGACATGGAAAATTTGCATCAGTATTTATACTTTCTAAGCTTCAGTGTTTATAACAGAGTTCGCAAGAGTCCAGGAAAGTTTAATCCTATCTTTATACAGTACATTGTCCACTGCTGTGGTCTCGAGGTAGCGTGCTGCCTAGTCACGCAGCGGGCCCGGGTTCGATCCCCGGTCGGGGCAGTTTTTCTGAATGAGGCTTTTATCGGGGGTTTTCCCCACCTGTAATACAAATGTCAGAAAACTTTAAGGCCCAAACGGTCCCCAAAATCATCATCATCATCATCATCGTCTTCATCCTTCACGGGTGTAGAAAGCAACGGGAAGCTACCACACCTACAATTCCCTAGTAAAGCTGCAAGCATAGCATGAAAGTGCTATGATTGCAGCGAAGGACCTGCCTTCGGGCAGAATTACTGCAGAAGACAATGAAATACACTTTTTATAGATAGTAATAAAAGAGAGCAATATTCATTCTTTATAAAGGACACAGCATTAATTTATATAGACAGTACTGAAAACAGGTACAATTAAACTTTTTGTTCTAATGTGTTTTTTGTTTCACTGAAGCTAAGGATGTTAATACTGATACAACTTATCATTGTATCAGTCCTATGTAATAAACATTATGATTTATTTGTAGTTTGACAATGTTACAATGTTTATTCTTCATCAGTCACTCAATTTATAATAAGCAAATAGGTTTAAACCATTATGACTGCAGTGGTTTACGTTCGTCAAATACGGAAGTTCTCCATGTCGGATTATTTATTTATTTTTAAAATTAGCCTGGTGGGGTTAAGGCCATCTGGCTTCCACTCATCAAGACTAACATGTGTCACATTAGAATTTACCAATCACAATTAACTACAATATTAAATCGTAAAAGAAAATTTGATTAATAAAGTAATATAAGAATAAGATCAATAACATAATAATGTTAACGATAATTAAAATTAAAACTAAAACTAATAATAAATATACCTAAGGAAGATACATTTTTGGTAGACACTCCTAATAACATGTATCGGTATATAAAGAAAAAATTACAAACAAATATAAACTATTTTGTTGGTTATACAATACTTAAATCACCAACTTAAAATCTTCTTCTTCTTCATTTCACGGTCTAGGCAAATTGCCTGTTCCGCCTCACAGTTGTTCTGTCCATCTTTTCACTGGCCTTCCTACATTCCTTGAACCTCTTGGCTTGTAGTTGAATGCTGCTCTTGGTAATCTTGCTACATTCATTCTTTACAAATGTGTAAACCATTTCTCTCTATATTCTCTGATTTTCTCAACCAATGGATATATATTTAACTCTGTTCTTATATCTTCATTCCTTATCCGATCCAATCTTGTGCAACCTTTTGTTCTTCTAAGGAAGTTCATTTCTGCGCTTTGTATTCTACTTTGCAATTTTTTGGTCATTACCCAAGTTTCGCTCTCATAAAGGAATGCAGGAATTGCCAATGTTTTATAAAACTTCAATCTAGTATTTCTTCTTGTTTTATTCTTTAATGTTTTATGTATAGTTCCACATAGGCCTATCATTTGAAATTTCGACAGTTTCATATGTATGTCTCTTTCAGTTTTTGTGTTTATAGTAAAATTACAACCCAAATAATTAAAATTTGTTACTTGTCAATTTTAATATATATATATATATATATATATAAAAACGAAAGTCTGTCTGATTATCCTTTATGCATTGCTACAACATTCATCCGGTTGTGATAAGGCGTTTTGCAAAATGTTCAGGATTTCCCGGGAAGGGTTTAGGCTATAAGAGAGATGTAATACGCAACTCCTACACCCTTAAAAATTATCCTTTGTAGTAAAACAGTGTTTTTCGGAACTTTTTGGACGCTTCAATGACTTACGCTGCTTAAACCATAACATATACAGCAAATTAATGTTCACAGAATTGAATATCTAAAAAAAAGCTACAATAAAGCCTGCGATAGTATAGCCTACTTCTATCTTTTACGGATAACTCATAATAACAATTTTTATCTTTCATTTCATTGACACTTGGTGCATCGGGATGGCTAGATTCCCGGGCAAGCGTAGCAGCGCACGGCGGGTATTATTTTACGGATAATTCTCAATAACCATTGTTGTCTTTAGCTCATTTATGCCAAGAAGATCGGGATAGTGAATTCTCGGGCAACGCTGGATAATCAGCACGGGCATAAAAAATAATTACGATACAAATGTATAATTATTTTTCCTTTTACTTATTCAAATAAACATAGAAACACATTTAATTTATTTAGACGTAGCAGCGCGTGCCAGGTATTAGCTAGTTATTTTTATAAAATCAAATAAATTATTATTATTATTATTATTATTATTATTATTATTATTAATTGCTAAAAATTAGTGGGACATATAAGTTAGTTTGTTATTAAATAATTTTTAAGTTTGTGTGTGAACGAAGTAATAATTTGACAGTCTCTGAGATGGACCGGAAATGACTTCCAAATTCTGAAAAGTGAAAGTGCAAAAGAGAGTGAGTAATACAGAAAGTGATGTGGAGAGATATAAAAGACAATGTGCTGACGGGATGGAGTATCTAAATTATGTGTCGGAGGGTCTAATGAAGCGACGTGATAAATAATTAACCGATAATGAATGTAGTATTTCATAGAGAAGGGATAAGGAATCGATAGCTCTACGATTTCGTAGACGAAGCTACGATAATTGTAATTGTTCCAGGTACAGTGTAGCGTCATCCAATCTGTGAATACCGCAAATAAAACATTCACAAGAGAATTATGATCACGTTAGAGTCTTTGAGTGAAAATAGTAGTAATAAAGTCTGTAGAATGAGCATCACAATATTCAAAATGGGGTATTGCAAGTGTTTCTGCTAACATGTTCCTTAGAGCCAATGGCAAAGAGTTTGTTATGCGATTTAATGAATACATTACTGATAAGATTTTTCTTCGTGTGTGATTTATTCTTCTTCTTCTTCTTCCTTCAAAGTATTAGGCCAAGGCCTGTTACGATCCTATAGATTTTTTTTTCCTTATGGGAAATTCTCGTATAAGACTTGAAAGCATAATAATAGTCCCTTCGATTGGTTGCTGGCCAAAGGAAGGCAAGACCAGTGATGGAGCTGCCATCTTATAGCCTCTGGTCAGGCTTTTCCGGAGAAGAAAAGAAAATAAAGGAAAGAAGAAATG
The DNA here is from genome assembly GCA_030220185.1 of Diploptera punctata. Taxonomy (NCBI): domain Eukaryota; kingdom Metazoa; phylum Arthropoda; class Insecta; order Blattodea; family Blaberidae; genus Diploptera; species Diploptera punctata. The sequence goes on from JASPKZ010004584.1 coordinate 88,966, forward strand.
GAAGGACTCCCTAGCCCTCGAATGCCCTAATAGCGTCGGGGTCGAAAAAACAAGAGTTAATCAAGAGAGGTTAGATAGTAAAGTTAAAAGAGTGCAAAACACAAGTAAGTGGAAGAAATGTTTTGCACAGCTTGGGCACCTTGTGGTCGCCATCCACACATCCCCTAGAGGAGGACCCCTGAGGGGTGTGATTTATTTATATATTATAACTTAGATTTTTTCCATAATTACTTTTAGATTTTTTACTGCAACACTCTAAGGGATTGAACAAATCAGACACCGCTCCTGCTACATGCGCCATTGCATTGTCATGCAGAATGACGGGTGGAATATTCATGAAATGTCGTCGGGTCCTTCTTAACGCTGCTCGAATATTGTTTCGCAAAAACATACAATAGTACTCAGCATTGACGGTCTGACTTAGAGGAAATACATGTTTTAAGATAACGCCCTCACAATCGTAGGCTAGGTTAGCATCGTTTTCATATCTATTGTTTTTCGCTGTATGACGCCATTTGGACGATTGACGTTTCAACTGTGGTTCATAACTTTTCGCCCAGGTCTCATCAATTGTGATGATACGTCATAAGAAGGGCTCTCCTTCCCTCTCATAGCGCTCCAAGTGCGTACAAGCAGCTTCATATCGCAGAAATTTCTAAATTTCCGATAACTCATGTGGGACCCACCATGAAGTAATATTTCGCATCCTGTGGCGGATCTTAAGGATTTGATGCAGAGTCGAAAGTGCTAATCCAGTATCTGTGGCTAACTCTCGAATAGTGCAGTTCCGATTAGCTTCCACTAATGCGGACTCTATCTACACGCCATTCTCACTAACCGGTGGATGACCAGATCTAGGCATGTGTGACGCATTTTTGCGCCCTCCTTTAAATGCTTGTATCCACCTTGCCACTGTTCGCTACGGCAATGCATCCACACCACAAGCCTCTCGAAATCCTTGATGATACTGTAGTGCGTTTCTGCCTCTAGCATATTCAATATTCAACCAGATTCTCTGCGCCTGCTTTGAAAACATTGTACTACGTTATACTGCGACGCCTAGATCTAAACTGATAACTTTCAGCTCATTGTTACGTGTGGAGGGGAGGGGGCAAAGACGAGTCCATATGCTCGGAGGAGGGGAGGCACTGAAACTACATTGCAATAAGCAGAATTGTCAAACCTAGTTTTATTTGGATTCCACACTATTGTTGCCAAAACTAAAGAAACAGCCCATGTATATTAGTTTTGACATTATTTATTTTTCACTTCTTCCAACTCCTACACCCCTTATGAGTGCTATGGGTCAAACATGGGCTCAAATATCATCCAGATTGTCACAAATCTGCTTAGTAAATTCGAAAGCTATGTATTCGACAATAATAGCGGCCTTTTCGTTTATTTTGTATGTAGCCCCCCCGCCATTCCCGTCTCATCCACCTAGAGATGGTAGGATTTCTTAACCCCAGTACTTTTTTTACAGATTGTAATTCTTATGTTTAACAGTTTTGGTTGAAATTCATTCAAGCGTTTTAGATTTTTAATAATTTATTTAAACTTACTCTGCCGCGGTGGTCTAGAGGTTATGATCCTTGCCTCTAGTCCCATGGGTCGCGGCTTTTTAGAGTGAAAAAATCCAACGGACAAATCCTCCGGGAGGGACGTTAAGCCATGAGTTCCGAATCTGAAGATTTTCAGGCTCATAAAAGAATTGCAAGCGTGAACAAACAGGCCTCTATGCAAAATTTAACCGACCTCAATCCATCCAAGTAAGACCTTAGTTGTCTTCTAGATGTCTCATTGAGGTGATGTGCTAACCACATGTCACTCATTGACATATGTAGGTAAATAAGCGTAACTAAATTACCATGTTAAAAAACTCCGCTGGGGAGCACCCATGTCCCCACGTGGGACGTGTGGGGTATACACACATTTAAACTGGCTATATGACTCGTTAACTAAATGTGAGTCAATGACTAATCACATTTCAATGGTTTTTTTTATTTACAACCATTCACAGTCGTTTTTCACCCCGATTTTATCAATTTAATTTTATCACTTTAAAATCAAGGTCCTCCTTTTTAACATTCTGAATAGGTCATAGTATTATTCTGTAGTGACTGCATGTGGCTACCAGATTTCATATATAGTGCACGAATGTTATCAGATAGTGCTTGCGGAATATAATGTAAAAACATTTGTAGCAATTGATTATACCACAAAAAAGAAGAAACCACTGTATGCACTTTCTTAAACGTATTATTTCCCAGAAATTTAGGTTCCAGAAAAATATAATTTACATATTTACATCATAGAACATCAGAAATTAATTAATAACTTATAATGTTGGTTATAAATTGCTCAACTAGGGTGCATTCTTACAATATTGCGATCCTTTGGCAATAAATAATATGATCTGGTTGCAGTTATAAACAAGTGAAACATAACGTTTCTCATTTGTTTTCAAACATCGCCGTTTACATTAAATATATAAATATTTTAAAATAACTATATTTAAATAATGATTTGTGAGTAAACACCTTAATTTTATTCGTTAAATAGTCCTAACAAATGCCACTCTTGATTTCCAAATTATCTAGATAAATTCACTCCTCACTTCCTGAGTCGTGAATTTATCGATAATTTGGAAATCACTCGTGGCATTACTAATAAACAAAATTCAAAATTTATTTTTACTCCTCTCATCAATACACACCGGTCACCATCATTGGCTTTACAATCCAGCGGGAGTTTTGGTTTCACATAGGATCTTCCTCCAAAATCCTACGTTTCAATTGCCTGAGCCTAGTTCTTTCATACCTATAATAGTTATCTCCTCAAAATAATTAGTTCATCCCATTTTAATTTTTGTAGGCCCTATATGACCCAACTTTAGCTAATTTTGATTAACTTCATAATATCAGATGTGTTATACAATAATCATATGGATGTGAAACGTAACTTATTACTTGAAAAGATAAGAAAAGAAACGTATGTGATAATAAAATGCTTAGGAAGATTCCGGACCAAAGGGACACGAACAAATTAATAGAAAACTATATAACGCTGAGTAATTCGATCTTTAGGGAAATCATATACAATAAGAAATCATTCCTGCAGTAATTAGAGTTCATCATCATGATGATGATGATCATCATCATAATACTTTACGGATTATGTATTTGCATGTTCCGATCTCACATCTGTTCAGCTCAGCGCTTTATTGGTCTTCCTACCGATCTTCGTTCTCCAGGATTTAGATTCTAAAATTCCTATGGGATCCATGGTTCAACTTTGTACAGTTAGTTCTCTTAGCCTGCGATAGAAAGGACATGTAGGAATAAAATAAAGGAACGAAGAAATGTTATAGGAAAACTATAGAGAAAACATCCTGTAAATAAGCGATTAATGAGGTGGAAGAATAACATTAATTGTAATTTGAGGCAGGTAAATTATACAACTAATTACTGGAAAATATTATGTCAGGATAAGAATGTATGGAGCATGTCATCGCGATCATCAGTCTCCGTGTTCAATACTGTCACTGACTTAATTATAGGCTATCCCACAAAGTAGGTATTATTTATCCACTAATATTTATTACCTAAGCTTTGTAAAAACATTTTAAGATGAGTAATGAAATATAAAGGTGACTGGGAAGTTCATTCTAACAAAGATCCTGTATTTGCCCTCCATATAATCGACTTAAGTGGTACCATGGTAGTAAACTGCAAACACAAGTTGAGTTTTAAGGTCTGTAGGAGAGACGTGACTTTTCTAGCAATTACTGAAATTGACCTTTTTTTGTTTCTTTATTTTTCTGCCCACTGCCTACTCTTTATGTCAGTCTGTTAACTCAATATTCCAAATTGGTCACATACACAAAAATAATTACCTGAACTCGGTAACTAAATATTCAAATGATAGGATTATCACTCGTAAATGTTCCAAGCATATCCAAACGGAAATCTGTATTTAAGAAATATATTGAAGTATTTTGATTAGATTCGTTTTATTCACGAGAGAAATAGATATAGATAGATCATTTATTTCCATAAAACAATCAGGTATATAAGTCGTCAAAAGTTAAATGAAATATTTATATTGTCTGTAATGTGTTTAGTAAATTAAAGAGAGATGGAGCAGATTTTATAATAATAATAATAATAATAATAATAATAATAATAATAATAATAATAATAATAATAATAATAATAATAATAATAATAATAATAATAATAATAATAATAATAATAATAATAATAATAATAATTACTTTCAATAGTGGGTTATATGTGTATAAATTCCTAACATTCCATGTTCCTAGGAACATGTCCCTGTATTTGAGCCTTTGGCATGGGTTTCCTGAAGAAGTCCCCGCCCGGAGAACCGAATGGGGGACTATTTGACCTGCGGAAAATTTTACCCCAGTAGAACCCATGACCGCATTTCTTGACGGTTGTATTTTTTACAGTGAAAGATCGTAACTCTTTCGACCAAGGTACTTTTTTCGTCTGGCTTATCACCTTCGACCAGTCCGGCATGTGTAACCCTATCGCAGCAATGCTACCGCCGGCATAGCTCATTTAAGGTCGCAAGCCACTCCACCACGACAAGGTAAAGATACTATAGAGGATAGGAAAACCAGAGGAAAAACGCCCAGTTGGTAGACCAAGAATGAGGTGGGAGAATAACATTAACTAAGATTTGAGGGCAGTAGATTATACAGGGAATGATTGGAAAATATTAGCTCAGGGTAGGGATGTATGGAGAGCTTATGTTCGTGCGACCATGAACCTACGGGTTCGTTAGTGCCAGTGAGTTAGTTAGTTAGTTAGTTAGTTAGTTAGAGGGTTATATATGGGTAAACATTAATATTTATCTCAGTTCTGAAATTATCAACTTTTATAATATTCACTATTGAAAGGAATTAGTTCAGTGCAACTTTATGAACAAATGCATTTTAAGGAAATATGGTGTTGCGCAATTCCTCCCTTGATATTTGGGAGATATGATGATATGGGACATATGGTGCACCGAATAAAATTATCATAATCATCAAAGTAAGTATATTAAATAAGGTGGTTGGAAGCAAAGATTTATAATTTTAGTAAAATGAACTCGCATAGTATCGTGTTAATAATTACATCGTTTCAGTATAAGAAATTGATAGGGTTTCAACAGCTGAGGCCGCTTTACCACTTCCAAAGTCCAGCCACTGGATCTCAGGCTCTGATGTTTAGGTTGTACGGGGGTAAAAGGAGAAACTCGCCCTCTAATTCCAATAAGGAAATAGTTGAAGTGGGAGTAGATGTCTGCCACAACAAATCACTGCTCTTTACGCTGCTATAGCGCGCTAGTAAGGTTTGAAATTGCTGAGATGTTATCAGCTGTATTTCTGCTAACCGCATACATAAAGCGGCCGCTCGCACTGAATATCCATATCGGCAACACCGTCGTGAAAAGTCAGAGCCGGAGATACAATGGCTGGAGTATAGTCTTCATTTGTAGGCCTATCTAATCAATGCAGCTTCCAAATTCAATCCCCGGTTCTCTCCTCTCAGCCCATTTTCCTACCACTTAGATCTTGGCCTCCTTTCTTTCATCTACTACGACGTTACCAATTAAATTTCTTCGGCCATTTGTCATCTCTCACTCTCATAACATGTCCCAACCATCTTAATGATCTTTGTTCAATTCGTTCGATGATTATTTCCTCTGCATCCATCATATTTCCTTTCTCTTGACATAGGATTTTGTCTATTTTCGATAAATTGAATATGTCCTCAAATAGTCAATTTCCAGTGCCAATATTTTCTTCTTAATATATTCCTTAGCGCACTATGTTTCACTCCCATAGAAGACCACACTTCTCACCAATCCTTTTTAATCACTTTATATATATTTTTATACAAAAATTGAATTTAGGCAACTAATTGTCTTCCTTAAATATTGGATTCTAAGAATAATATGTATCATATTCAATGCTTAAAAGGACTCCACGATATTTCAGCGAACTTGTGAAATTAGTTTAATTTCTTCTCTTATCTGTATTGCATCCTTTGTATTGTAGTTAACAGGGAAGTACTCTTTCTTTTAATAATTCATTGAAAACCACCATTTGTTATAAACATCGTATAACTTGTGTAACATAGATTCTAAATCATATGCATTTTGAGCTATAATTATCCGGTCATCTACATAATTAAGTGAACACAGAAAGGAATTGTTAATTAAAGCCCCTTTCCTCTGCTTCGATTTTTCCATTCTCGTAAAACTCTTTAAGTAAAAATATTAAAAGTGTAGGGAATAGGCTACGACATTGCCTAATCCTTTCGAACGTTAACATGGGATATATTATCATCATAAATATAGTCTTTTTAATTGACATTATTATGTCAACATTTATTTTACTTTTAATTATGATCTGCCATACATTATTTCTGAGATATTGTCTTATGTCTTTTTCAATTCGACCAAAGTCTGACGAAATTCTAATCCAATTGCATTTGTATTTTATGGCAATTGTTGAATAATAAACACATTATCAGTACATTACCTATCAGGTCTAAAATTATTGTTATCTTTCCCCCTACAGTAAAACTTGCTCAAAGCGGAATCGCAAGAGACTACTTTTTTCCATAATGGACAAAATAACGCATTATAAAAAAAACTAATCTTAGATTATAGAGTACGGTATATGTATTTTTATGTACTTTGGAATAATTGTAGTTCCGCTGCCGTTGAAAAGTGAAGTATAGCGACTTCGACGGTAACGCGTGAAAAAACATTCCCATTTCTTCAGTGTAAAAATGTCTCTTAGGCGCATATACTGAAATTCAAGTATGCAGTTTGGGTTTTTGCTCACTAACTACACTTTCGTCCACATTCTTTCATTCCCCGAAAATTTCATTCCACGCTACATTGTGTCGTCTTTTAAAACTGTCCAGCCAACCTGAAGATTCCGTGAAATCGTTATTCCCTTAGGGATTTAATAAGAGCTCGTTATTCCCTTAGGGATTAAACAAGAGCTAGAGCTTGACTTTGGAGCATCGGTCCGGAAATGTTTGGAGATTTATATTCAATCACTTTCACCTTTTCGCTTAATGAGAATGATACATAGGTTTCAGCCATCTTTATTTCATAAATTCAGAAAGATCGGTCTCAGAACTTGACTAATTTAAGATTTTACAACGCAATTGTAATTTACAAGACAGGTATCTGTGTTTCGCATAACGGGTGTACAATGAGGCCGAATCTATACAGGTAGAATCTAAACAGTAAAAGCTCCTTATTCGCGAGGGATATGTTCCGCAAATATGCCGCGAATATGGAATGGTAATTTGTATGTGTATATAGGGGATACATTCCAAGGTCACAGAATAAAATAAAAGTATCAAAATAAAATTAATTAATGAGAGATTTTGAGCAATTTCTATTTATTATTATTGTCAGGTTTAGGCAAGGGCTTAAAGTACTTATTATTTTTTCTCGTTTTGCCGCTTTTAAAAGGTCTTTCAATTAAGACTGATATTCAGCTGTGAATTCTGCCATATAATTCCTTATTTTGTCTTCAGATTTCTCATTTCATTAACATTGAAACAGCGTGATATAGACGCAAACGACTCGCCAACGCGTATAAACGGTCAAGCATTTTAATTTTTTATTTTAAGCGGCAACGCTAATTTTTTTTTCTCTTCGGTACTAATTATTTTTCTTTCCTTTTCTCGACATTATAAACTGGGAACAAAGCCCAAGAGACACGTCTTTATTCAATCAAAATTATTGCAATGAACAAGTTGAAACAATAATATACCGATCGTGGCGATGGAGGCATTTATCAAAGTACATATCGGCATGTGAAATACAACAGCTTTTAACAATGAACTTTATGGTCATTGACCATTAGGTTTGTTTAATTTTGATATTTATTTGTCCATTTGGTTTGAATCACTGTTTGTAAAAGCCGCCTTGGGACCTGCCTTCAGTAAAAGAAAAAAACTGCTGATGATTAATAAATAAATAAATATATATATCTCTTTCCGCTTTGTAATTTTTTTCATGAATTGTGTAGAAATATCCTTCTGTTTCCGCGTTGTACAGATTCTGTTTTATGCAAAATAAATACACGTAAAATTACTATTATTTCGCCGGGACCAATAAATTTGATCACATTGGACAGATTTTCGCATTATTCACGTTCCGGATTAAACAAGTTTTACTGTATCTACTTTTTGATCTTAATATAATTTTACATCGAAAATTGTTGTTTATATTCTACAAACTGTATAATGTTGATACTTAATCCTCTATAATTTCAGATCATTACAAACTCTTTTTGAATAATGAGAAATGTAACTTTTCTTAGATTATAAAGAAATTTCTCATTTCAATATAATATTACTTTAATAACACTGAGCAATAAAAACTTTTTTTTTGTCTCAGAAAGAAAAATATGTGATTCTGATAGTATTTTTCCTCCTGAATTCAAATATGATATCGGGTTTTCTCCATCACGCAAGGTTTTTGAGAAACAGGAATTTATAATTTCAAACACTTTAATATTGTCCACGTTCGTAACTACACAATATTCGAACATTGAGACTCACCTAGAAAGTAAGAAATGACGATTTTCTGCTATATTTCGCCTGTGGAGCTTCCCTCTTGATAGTCCAACAATAATCGGCCAGCATATTAGGATTCCATTTGTCTTGATATCTCTTTTCCATAGCTGAAATCTCCTGAGTTAGCTCGTTTGGTTTTATTTTACAATGGACAAATGGACGAAAAAACGTTCATTAAAAAATCAATTGAATTGGTGTTTACTTGATGGAAATCCATAACTAATTTAATTAAATAAGTTTATTTAAAAAATAATTATTTAAATTCATTAACTGAAATTGAAATAAGTAAAACTGTGGGTGATGGAGAAATTCCGAATACATATTAGAAAACACGATAAAAAACTGCATTAAGTATAACTATTGATACTCATGAGATAAAATTCACATTGACCAGTGTAATCGTCATTCAGACAGTTGAATTTTCTACGACTTCAAACAGCGCTACATTACTACGAAAATAACATGAGCCATCTATATCGATTGTCAGGGATTGACGATGCATTAGTCCTCCAAGGATATAAAATTTGATGCTACACTAACTTACGAGATCTACATCCATAAATGGAGCAGAAACTTAAATTACTTACTGCATGCTTTACTAAAAATATGCCTTAATATTTTATAGATGCTAAATTTTGTACTACTAAATAACTACATAGAATACAAATCTAGAAATGACACGAAAATACAGTAAATGAAGATCAAAGAATAACAATTTACAGCACTACTAAATAAATAAGTATCTTTAACTCGGGATCGGGTAGAGGGACGAAATAAGATGGAGCCCCCTATACTTTTTTAAGGTCTGTGAACGACAAGGTGCCGATCGACCACGCCAGACGTACCGTCACAGGGACAGATGAATGAAATGAAAATAAATAGATGAGTATGGAGAAATAGTGAAATTGAATTTATGGCAAGGGGTAAGGAAAAAACCTCGAGAAAAACTCCGTTTTCGTCCACAATGAAACTCACATGGAATTAACCGGACTCGATCTCGAGACTGCAACGGTGAGAGACAAGCGTGTAACCGCTTGCATCACAGCCCTACAATTCCGTTAAATATGTCAGATGTTATAGCAGAGCCATATATTTGCCTATTAACAAAATATACGTAGTAATTGCGTCACGTCGTCTGCCCTTCTCCACTATCTCACCATGAATTACTAATGTAGGTTTCTGCGAACATAACTCACGAACGCCTGCATTAACATCAACCAAACTTCGTACAAATATGAATTACAATCTGCAAAATTAGCTATAAGAGGTAAAATATCCCTAGAGGTGTTGGGGCGTTACAATGAAAAAACAAGGGCCGAAAATATCTAAATATGGTCCAGCATAACTTTGTGACGCTAGAGAAATTTGAATCAAACTCTGTACACAATAAACTTATAACCTGAAAATGATACCCTGGAGGTACGAATCTTAGAATTCCTAGGAGGAGAAGTAGGAATAGGGTGATAAGTGAAAATAATTGAAATATATATATATTACTGTAGTGTCGGTGTTATTAATCTGATTGGTGGTTAAAAAGAGATCAACAGACAGGTGAATGGAAAAAAGTACATGGTATGTATAGGAAGCCAGATATAATAAGAACAGTTAAGTCTCATAGACTGCGATGGGCAGGGCATGTGATACGAATGGGGGAATGAAAGACGTGCTTGGAAACTTCTTTTAGGAAAACCAGACGGAAAACGTCCAGTTGGTAAACCAAAGAATGACGTGAGATAATAATATTACCCATGATTTGAGGGAAGTAGATTTTTGGAATTCATGATAAAAAGGTTGAAAAGCACATATGAATCATGGGGTCTCACAGTAAATTTACAAAAAACAGAATATCTGGCAATAAATAGCAATGAAAGAGAAAACTTAGTATTGGAAGATGGAATCCAAATAAAGCAAGTGAAACAAACTAAATATTTGGGAATGATTATGGATAACATCGAAGGTATAGGCAAAGAGAACATAAAACATAGAATTGAATTGAGTAGCAAAATAATATCATCATTAAATTCCATATGGTGGGATAAGCATATTTGGAAAGACACAAAAAAATATATTGGTAAAACATTGGTGGAATCTGTTGCAATGTACGGAAGTGAGGTATGGACAATAAATAAGTACTACAAGAATAGACTAATAGCTCTAGAAATGGATTATTTACGAAGAAGTGCCAGAAAGTCTAAATTAGAACGTGTCACAAATAAGGAAATTAGAAACAAAATGGAAGCAGAAGAAAGCATAATTGAAAGAATTGAGGAAAAGGAATTAAAGTGGTTAGGACATGTTTTAAGAATGGAAGATGAGCGATGGCCGAAGCAACTATATGAATGGCATCCTAACAGAAAGAAGAAAAGAGGAAGACCAAGGTTAACATGGAAGGAAAACATGAAGACAGTAATGCAAGCTAGAGGGCTAAGCATCGAAGATGCCCAAGACCGTAGGCTTTGGAGGTTTGGCACGGGAAGACGGCAGCAGCTGTAAAAACCCGAAGATAGATAGATAGAGAGATTTTATAGGGGATGATTGGAAGACATTTGCTGCGGATAGGTATGTATGGAGAGCTTATGTCCGCGCGGCCATGAACATACGGGTTCGATATAGCCAGTGAATTAGTTAGTTATTTAGTCGGGATCGTTAATCTGATTGGTGGTAGTCCCGATAACATTTAAACCTAAATGTGAAACGAGGAGTGAATACGTGTGACAAATTGTCCAAAATAACAGAGATTAGAGTGGAATCCGTATTTTCGGAGTCGTTAAGCTGATTGATAACAGTCGCGATTATATTTAAGACCAGGTTTGACCCATAGCACCTCTAGGGGCGAGAGAGAGTGTAATTTAATAATACAACAAACTTCCGATTTTGGTAACGAATTCGTTGTGTTTAAGGTTGCTAACATGAAGAGTGACAATCGCGATGCTTTAAGTACAGGCCCCATCGGCATAAAGGTAAAACTAACTCACTGGCACTATCGAACCCGTAGGTTCATGGCCGCGCACACATAAGCTCTCCATATATCCCTATCCTGAGCCAATGTTTTCCAATCATCCCCTGCATAATCTAATTCCCTCAAATCATAGTTAATGTTATTCTCCCACCTCATTATTGGTCTACCAACTGGGCGTTTTCCTTGTGGTTTTTCTACAAGAAGCTTCCATGCACGTTTTTCATTCTCCATTCATGCCACATGTCCTGCCCACCGCAGTCTATGAGACTTAACTGTTCTCATTATATCTGGCTTCCCATAAAGGCCATGTAATTCACTGTTGATATCTTTACATTGCCGTGGTGGAGTGGCTTGCGTTCTTAAATGATCCCGAGAGCCATGCCGGCGGTAGCATTGCTGCCGATAGGGTTACCCATGCCGGACTGGTCGAAGGTGATAAGCCAGACGAAAAAAGTGCCTTGGTCGAAAGAGTGACGATCTTTCACCTTAAAAATACAACCGTCAAGAAATGCGAACATGGGTTCAACTGGGATAAAATTTTCCGGAGGTCAAATAGTCCCCCATTCGGTTCTACGGGCGGGGACTACTCCAGGGAACCCATGCCAAAGGCTCAAACATAGGGACATGTTCCTAGGAACATATAGGTGAAAAGGAATGAAAAATAAAATGCTCGAAATTACCGAGATTAATGCCGCTTTCATAGTTTTACTGGTCGCAAACTGAGTGGTAACAAAGGATCAGGATTAACAAATAACTGACAATGTCAGATAATCACCTAGTAAACTATAAAAACAAAATAAATATTTACATACGATGTTAAAAGAATCGCTGGCACTATTCAGTGGATTAGCCATCAATGTACTATGATGGCTTTCTCGAAATAAAAAAACACATTTATGTAATCCTACAGAAGGGAATTAAACACATTCTTAGAGAGTTAAACAAAGCTTTTGTTGGGTTAATCTTTACTGACATTTATGTATATAAATGTTATGTTTATAAAATTGTTATTAATAATAAAATATTAGAACAAACTAACACATTTAACTACCTCGGATACCAAGTTACATACGAAGAGGAAAACAATGTTAGTCAAAAAACTTATAAAGTTTAATAGAGTAACAGGAATTATAAATAATATTTTCAAGCCAAACAGCAACACACGCGAATTAGAATTTATAAAACACTGGGCAGACCCATATTATGTTACGGCAGTGAGGCCTGGACAATTCGCAGTGTAGATGAACAAAGACTAACTGCGGCAGAAATGAAATGAGACGTACTGCAGGTTACTCAAGAATAGGCCATAAAAGGAATTCTGAGATTCTCAGAGAATTACACACAGAATCAATCATGGAATATATACAAAAATACAGAAACAACTGGAAATCCCACGTAAGAAGAATGAGCAGTACAAGAATACCACGTCAAATCTTAAATTATCAGCCACCAGACAAGAGATCTTTGGGCAGACCCTTCGAACGTTGGATTGAGACCTTAACAGACCACTAGGTCTCACATGAAAGGAAGAAGAAGAAGAAGAACGTTATATTTATTCCTAGCATGTAATCGTAATATGTACAATCGTATAAAACATTATGCAAAAATATTGTAGCTCAGAGAAGACTATCTAAACAATTGACAAAAGAATAAGACCGATTGGTAAAAAAATACAATGGACTAGGTCAAAAAGTTTTTTAAATAAAATTGTCTGATTATTAGTGATTAAACATAATTTTAAATATAATGATCTCCATGCAAAATATTCGACATAAAACAAAATTCCTTTTCTGTAAATTGTGTATTACGTTAATACTTCGGTGCAATTTCGAAAATGCAATGAATTCCAATTGAGTTAGGTGTACCCTCTTGAGGCCGGATATAGTTGTTAGCTTCTTCCTGTCTATATCCATTGGTAGAAGTTTTTTCCTCTCATTTTTTCTAGTTTGTTTATTTTATATCTCATTCTTTAAATTTAGATTAAATGAAAATAATAATTATATTATAGATATACCACGCAATAATTTTGTTTATTGTAATTTCGATGTAAGAATTTTTTTGTATTTTTTGTAGACAAGGCCTTAAGGCCTTAACTCTGCCACGTAAAATAAATCTATTATTATTATTACTATCATAACCAGTTTCAGGCTGCTGTCATTTCTATCATATGAATAGGTTATCATATTTAAATGTAGTGCAAGCTTCACCGCATGTTATCTGTAATGTACACTTAGCGACAAAAATAATGAGCCGCTTCAAAAAGCAGAGTTCCTGTTATGGCCCACTGCACATGCTCGAAAAGCCATTGCTAGGGTTCACGAGGTAACGCATTGTTAAATGTTTTAAATACGCTGTATTTGGTTTTAACCGCCTTAAATAGTTAAAAAAACAGTGAAGTAGACAAGTTTCTAGATATTTACGGCTGTTCGACAAATGCAGTATTACTCAAATTGCGACATTTTAAATAAAGTTCAACTCTCGTTCATAGTACAAAACTAAACAAAGAAACTAGTAACTGACGTTCGAGTAGCATAGATCGTTGAACTACTTACAATAAGACTAATCATATGTAAAAGCCAGGGTTCGAATCCTCTGAAAATTGTTTTCATTCATTTGTATTTTTGCAAAATACATCCTATGATATTTAATTTCTGCCACATAATCTACGTCCACTCTACACTATCTATAAGTAATATTCCTGCCTTCGTAAACCCTGTAACACCATTTAGCTACCGGTATAAATTTAATTGTGTGTACAGTACCGCGTTTTATTAATAATGCTATAAATGTATGTAATAAAATATTATACAGCTTCATATATTTATGAGTTTATTTACTTATTACGTATTAGTGAGGAAAAAATATCACCCTTCAGTTAAAACATTTAGTTTATATATGTCAAGTCCAGCATAATAATAGTCCATAGATGATTGACAATAATAATAATAATAATGATAATAATGATAATAATGATAATAATAATAATAATAACGCGATGTATCAACTGATGTAATTATCTGGGAATCAAAATTAACTCAATATGTACCCAAGAAAAAATAAATAAAAATTTTAAATAGCTTATGGCACAGGAAGATGATTTATTACACTGCAAACCTGTTTATAAATAAATAATAATATCAATAATAAAAATAGTAATACTTCCAAGTAGTTAGTACTTTTTGCTTTAAGAATGGGCATACGGAATAAAGTAGAAAGCATTTTAACAATTTAAAAAATTACCTCACCGGGAATCGAACCTGTAACCTCATGCTTATGAATCAAGCCACTATGCACGGAGCCAAGCTTTTGCTTCCTGATCTCTTTAGAAAGAATGCTCTTGAAAGGAAGAAGGGAAACGTATTGTATCTACTGTGCTATCACTTTACTTGTGTGAACCGCGCGTTAAAACTTAAATATTCGAGATCAAACGTCGGCCCATTCTTTTTGTCGCTAAGTGTACATTTTTAATTTTATGAATTTCAATTTAAATTATAAAAACACACTTCTTAGGAAGGGGAGGCCAGGAGGACGGGGGGGGGGGGAGACAGGATGGTTACGCGGGTTAGGATTGAGGAGATAGGAGGTGACGAGGACAGGAGACGAGGAAAGGAGTACGAGACGAGCGAGGAGAGGAGTAGGGAGGAGAGTAGGAGGAGGACGAGGAGGAGGTAGACGGAGGAGGCGGAGGACAGAGGAGGAGGGACGAGGAGGGGATGACGAGTATAGGAGGACTAGG
This sequence comes from Diploptera punctata, assembly GCA_030220185.1. Taxonomy (NCBI): domain Eukaryota; kingdom Metazoa; phylum Arthropoda; class Insecta; order Blattodea; family Blaberidae; genus Diploptera; species Diploptera punctata. The sequence goes on from JASPKZ010004584.1 coordinate 104,285, forward strand.
AGGAGGCGAGGAGTATTAGGACGAGTAGTAGTAGTACAGGTGTAGTACGATTAGGTGAGGGGACGATAGGAGTTGACGAGGAGGAGGACGAGGATGAGTATACTAGGATGAGAGTACGCTGATGAGGACATAGGAGGAGTACTTAGAGATATTGGACTATTATTATTCCTATATTATGCTGTAGGACTTTAGTAGGCTATATTATTATTGATTACGATTAGTATTTTAGTATTATTACTATTATATGACTATTAATTATCTATTATTATTATTATTATTATATTATATTATCTATTTATTATATTATTATATTATTACTTTTAGGGACGATTCAAAACATTACCAAAAAACTAGTTAGAAGCTATAAAAGCATTATACAAAGGATCTATTTCGAAAATAAAAAGTGGAAATCATTATAACCAAAGGGATTTACTATACAAAAGGTTTTAAGGCAAGGCGTTGCAGTTTCTTCTCCAACTCTATTCAAAATTTTTTTTATCTCGAAAAGACTACTAAGAGACTGGAGGAAAAAATGTCAAAAAATGGGCAAACCTATCCAAAAATACACATGTATATTCATTGCAATTTGCCAGATGACCAGGTATTAATAGCACAGGACCACGATGACATAGAATATTATGGCTAAATAAACTAAAAGAAGAATATGAAAAATGGGGGACTTAATAGTAAACATTGAGAAAAACTAAATTACCTGTGTATAGGAGAAGAAAATGGAAAATATAAATTTCAACAATGGAGAAGAACTAAAACCTAGTATTGAATGCACTTATTTAGGAACAACAAATTAGACCATTCAGGCGATAACACAGTGGAAAATTAAAAATAGAATCGCACAAACAAAACAAGCAATAAATGCTTTAAAACTCTGTTTGGTGGAGCAAAAATATTATCAAAAAATAGAAAATTACAAATATATCAAACCATAATTCAGAGCATTTTAAACATGTGGTGCTGAAGTCTGGCAAATTCCTACCAGGGAAAATGAAAAGAATTTTAAGTACAGAAATGGATGTTTTAAGAAGATCAGGTGGAAAATCTAGAATGGATTAGAATATGAAATAAAGAAATAAGGGAAATTTATGGGTGTTATGTACAGAGGAGCCGGATATCATAGACATCATAGAAAAGATTGCAGTGGTATGGTCATGTCAAAAGAATGCCAGAGCAAAAGATTGCCAAAAATTGTTATGGGATGGATCCCAATGGAAAGGAGGAAGAAGAGGGAAAGACTGAATAAAACTTGGATTAGAAGACGGGTACAAGCAGCTATGAATCATCAGAGGAATGGAGGAAGATGAATGGATGGACAGAGAGGAATGGCGTTTGGTTTCTGGAAGACGGCGGCAGCTGCCGTGATACCGGATGTATGATGAGTGATGAGTATACGTGTTATAGTATTAGTATACTATTATTATTAGATTAGTATTATTATTGCTATTATTACTATTATTATTACTATTATTACTATTATTATTATTATTATTATTATTATTATTACTATCATTATTATTACTATCATTATTATACTATCATTATTATTACTATCATTATTATTACTATTATTATTACTATTATTATTACTATTATTATTACTATTATTATTACTATTATTATTACTATTATTATTATTATTATTATTATTATTATTATTATTATTATTATTATTATTATTATTAATTATTAACTAACTCACTGACACTATCAAAACCGTAGGTTCATGGCCGCGCGGAAATAAGCTCTCCATCCATTCCTATTCTCAGCTAATGTTTTCAAATCACCCCTTGTATAATCTACTTCCCTCAAATGATGGTTAATGTTATTCTCCCATCTCATTCTTTGCCTACATTATGGGTGCTTTACCTCTGGTTTACCTGAAAGAAGATTCTATGCCCTTCTTTCAAAGCCCATTAGCATCACATGTCCTGATCATGGCTGTATTCGAGACTTACTGATATTATATTTGGTTTACCATAAAGATCATGTAGCTGTTGCTTGTAGTCCTCTCCATTCACCTGTCTGTTCATCTCTATTTGGTCCAAAATTTTTCCCAAGAACTTTATCCTCAAATACTCCTAATCTACTCTCCTCCATGTTTCACATCCACATAACTGGAGTATAACAGTTTTATATACACCGTGTCCCATTCAAACCTCCCACATTTTAATTAATCATGGCTCTTAAAGTCTGTAGAATTATGAAATGAGGTTGGTATTAAATGACAGAGAAACTCAACGATTTTTTTATTGTTGCAGTTCATTCATCTGTCGCATGTTGGACAATAATGACATAAAACCACGTTTGCCAGACATCACTCCACTGGACTTCTTCCTGTGGGGGTATGTAAAAGACCGTGTGTTTGCGACTTCAGTACAAGATCTTCATGATTTACGAACTGGTATCATTGACACAATTGCAACAGTACCAATGGACATGTTAGACAGAACGTGGTACGAAATCGCATACAGACTTGATATTGTTCTTGCTACTAATGGTGCACATATAGAGGTGTTTTAGTGCGTGGCAATGTGGACATTGAAAATTCTTTCAGTTTCTGTTTCGTTTAATACCGGCCTCATTTCATAATTCCGCATACTTTGTTAGTTATGATTAATTAAAATGAGGGAGGTTTGTATGGAACTCTCTATATTTTCAGCTTAATGCTACTTGAGAGAAGTTCGGCTATTATTATTATTATTATTATTATTATTATTATTATTATTATTATTATTATTGTCATCATTATTAAAAAGTGTAATACCACAAAAGATTTAATCTAAACGATAATTCACAAACGGAGCGTAATGCAGGGAGTAAATTTTCAGAAGGAATAGAAACACAAGTATTTTAAGAGACGTAGGGCTATATGAAATTAAGATAATGTAGTGAATGGATTTTTAATGTAGAATATATAATATAATGGAAACACGTTATTTATCTATATCTAATTTCTTTCTTTTGCATCGTAATTTAACCTCTCACTTTATAGAAAGCTAGGCCTATACTTGACCCAAGGAGACTGGACCTTATCGTGGGACGACCTGTCGAGAGAGGAATTAAATATCTCTTTGAATCTCTCTCTCTCACACACACACACACACATACACGTTTTTAAATGCACAAGGACATGAAAGACTCTCCGGATGAGTGATCAGCTCAATTCAGAGTCTCTTCCAAGACAACACAATTATTTAAGACGAAACACATTCATACTAAACATGGTAAATATGTGATGATAATTATGGTGGCCAGATAATATTCGGGATCTCTTTGGCCCTTAAAGTTCCCTGACGTTTGTCTTACAGGAGATATAAAAAAACTAAAAGAATAATCACCCAGGAAACCTGCTCGATCGGGAATCGAATAAGGACCTGCTGCATAGGAGTAACAACGCTAATCCGAGAACATAACGGTGGACTACGTATTCAGCCAAAAACATTAATGCAAATCAACCTCTACTATATTCTACATTAAACCCCGAGACTATATAAGATTATTTGATTGCATTTATGTGTAAGAATGTTTTGGTAGCATGACCTTTTGTGTTTTGCAGCTTACAAATAAGAAACAACTCTTTGTTAGCTTCGACAATTTCCAAACAATTGCGAATCAAGTCAAATTACATTTCGACAATATTTCAAAGATATTCAAGCGTGATTAATTCACATTTTCACGGTCTTTAGCTTAGATATATGTCCAATGTAGTTTTGAAGACGAAACACACATATTAAGAAAATGTAACAATTTAGAATATTGGGGGTGTCAGTTGTTAACGGAAAGATTTCTAAATTCAAATCGTGAAAGACTGGCATGCTACGAGTTAATGGTAAAGCCAGAATATTGGATAAACGTGGATAAATTTCTGGACAATACGCGGAATAAGAACAACACTCATTCCTGAATAAATAAATATGTAAACATACTGTAATATAATTAATACTTAATAACTAACTACCTCACTGGCACTATCGAACCCATAGGTTCATGGCCGCGCGGACAAAAGCTCTCCATACATCCCTCTCCAGGGCTAATATTTTCCAATCATTCCCTGTATAATCTACTTCCCTCAAATCATAGATAATGTTATTCTCCCACCTCATTCTTGGTCTACCAATTAGGCGTTTTCCCTCTGGTTTTCCTACAAGAAGCTTCCATTCACTACTTTCATTCCCTATTCGTGCCACATGTCCTGCCCATCGCAGTCTACAGGACTTAATTGTTCTTATTATATCTGGCTTCCTATAAAGACTATGTAGTTTTGTTAAGAAGTCTTCTCCAGTCACCTGTCTGTTCATCTCTCTCTGGTCCAAATATTTTCCTAAGAACTTTATTCTCAAATACTTGTAATCTCCTTTCCTCCCTTAAAGTAAGAGTCCATGTTTCGCACCCATATAATATAACTGGTAGAATAATAGTTTTATATAATTTCAGTTTAACGTTTTTTAAAAGGAGTTGAGCGGTCAAGAGTGTCTATAATGCATACTTAATACTTTTACATAATCTAATTAATGTATAAGAAAATTGTATTGTTTTATATTGTGTTTTTCTTTACATTATTACTTGACATTAATTTATTGAAAAGGACTCTCAACAGTACGTACGGCTTGCTGCCCGTGCGACCCATATTTGTAAATAACATTGTATGTATCTTACTTTTAGTCTAATAAAGTCCTACCACCAACTAGATTGACCAATGTCCATTGCCTAGCGTATCAACAAAATTGTTAACTTAACCATTTATCATTTTATTGTTAATATATTATCATCATCATAATCATTATAACAAGGATGTGTACATTTTGAATGGAACTTAAGAAACTGTAATGTTCCCCTATGACTGGATATTTATCTTCCTTTGTCGATCACACGATTACAGTTAGTTTCTTGAAAATTCCGGCAAAGCACCTTCTTGTTACTAAATCGAATTTAGAAAAAAAAAAACCTAACATGGAGGTTGATGTAAAGAAAGCAAGATTTTTATGTAGAAACCTATTTTAGAACTTCCTTCTCAGACTTAAGGAAAATTTCAACAAACATATAATCTCCCTGATTGCACAAATGAAACGGATTTCGAAAATACGACAAATTATTTACTAGATTTATATATTACTTTATGATTAAGTATACGGGAGATAACTAAATAATAATAATAATAATATTAATAATAATAATAATAATAATAATAATAATAATAATAATAATAATAATAATAATATTTTTACTTTATTGCTACTTATATAGAGTATTGCAAAAAAACGCCGACAACGGAGGTGGGGGGTATATTGAGATATGTTGATCATTATTTAATAAGGTACCAATGTCTGGAAATGATGCGTTTCCACGCTATGAGTAGCTAACATCTCAACAGTTCCGTTAGTTGGATTTCAAGACACAACACTTGACAATATTGTCACAGTCATATCAAGTTTTCAAAATATTCACCTCCCATCTCATTGCAGAGTGTTCATTGGCGGTGTACTGATTGGCGCACATGTTCAAATACGCCTGGCCTCGTTTGAGTTATTTCTGTAACAGCGTGGATTCGGGCTATACGATCCATACGTGACTCTACTGGAATCTGATAAACATAGTGTTTCATGTCACCCCACAAAGAGTAGTCGAGTGGGTTAAGATCAGTTGATCTCGGAGGCCATGGGACTGGTCAACCTCTACCAATCCATCGACCTGGATACGTGGTATCCAAATGTCTCTTCATATTGGCATCGAAGTGAGCTGGAGCTCCGTCATGTTGCAGCCACATTCCATTGCGAAGCCACGTATCACAGGTTCCGTACCTGTGAGGTGTTGTAAAATAATGAGTTTTCTAATCCTTCGAACTAACACTGATCTTGAGACATAATTAACTTGTCATAGTGTGAAAACACATCATTTCCGAACATTGGTACCTTATAAAACATTATCAACATATGTCAATATACTACCTCACCTCCGATGTCGGAGATTTTTGCAACACCCTGAATATATATATATATATATATATATATATATATATATATATATAGTGTTCTGTCCAAGAGCAGGTCTTTCACTGCAAACTCAGCTACTTATATCATGTAATATAATTATATACCCTTTTATATGTGTGCTTGTTGAATTAGAGATAAAGTTTTATGGTTTTAACTCTGCCACAATAAATAAAACACGACAATAACAATAATAGTATTATTAATATAATATTTTTTGTTCACTCCTATAGGTACTAATAATGGCCTAATTATCATTCTGTTTTTAGGGAACTAAGTTCAATTTATCAGAGAGGCCTTGGTATCCATTGACAAAGGCATGTAATTGCTCACCTTACTTCCCTAGGGAAGAAAAATAATTGAGTTAATTAATAATATGTAAATGTTACATACTTAGAATGTTATTAACACAATACAATTAATAGAATGAACCGCAGCATTCGCCGCTTCCTCTACAACACAATCATATCCGTAATTACTATGCAGTCTGAAACTGTTATTTAAAATGCCTGCCACTAATTCAGACAACAATAAACAATTGCATTCCTCTTATCAAGATGCCCTTGCTATCAAGCAATTGAACTCTTCAAACCAACAAAAAATCACACGAAATATAAAAATTAAACATAATTATTAGTATAGGAGTGAACAAAATTATATACGCAATTCGAGAAGTAAGTAAATTACTAATCTGGAACTTATTTGCTAGCCCTCCCTAAAGCTCGGGCTCAAACACGTCCTCAACTAGAAATGTAGGCTACTACTTACTTCCCTTGTTGCGTACATAGCTATTGATAATTCCTTACAACTTTATAATATAATATTATTTATAGTCAATCTGTATTTTTTTTAATTTGTGCTTGTAGAATGAGAGAGATTTTGTATGGCTTATCTCTACTAAAATGTATAAAACATAATAATAATAATAATAATAATTATTATTATTATTTTTATTATTATTATTATTATTATTATCATACAATACTTTTTTACAACTTGTAGGCCTACATGTAATATAACTGTTAATCTTATTTTTAATACTTGTGCTTATTAAATAGTAGAGAAGGTTTTTATGGCTTTAATTCTACCAGAATAAATAAAATATCCATCCATAGTAATTCTGCCCGAAGATAGGTCCTTCACTGCAATCATAGCATTTTCGTGCTATGCTTGCAGCTTTACTAGGTAATTGTAGGTGTGGTAGCTTCCCGTTGCTTTCCACAAAATAAAATATAATAATAGAAATATCGTTATTGCACCCGGAGAATCATGTCCGCGAGTATATAAGCTCTCTGTACATCCTTATCCCTAGGCTAATATTCTCTAGTAATTACCTACATAAACCTCCTTCCTCAAATATTGGCTAACGACATTTTCCCATATCTTTATTGGTTAATCTATTAGGCGCTTTCCGCTGATTTTTGTACAACAAAATTTCATTCCTTCTTTGATTCCATTCTTGCAAAATGTCCTGTCATCGCATTCTACGAGACTTAACAGTTCTTTTTACATGTGTTTAGCAATTACGTTCATGTAGCTCAATGTACTGCAGTTTTCTCCATTCACCTGTTCGTCTCTCATTGCTTTAACATTTTTCTGAACACTTTATCTCAAACCCTCGTAATATTTTCATTCTCTTAAAGCAAGAGAACATATTTCACTTCTATATAATTCTAATAATAATAATAATAATAATATCTTTATATGTTTTCAGTTTAACATTCTTTGAGAAAATTTGGGATGACAAGAATCCCTGTAATGCATTATAGCATGCGTTTACAGAGTTGAGCCAATATTTAATTTTGCGCCTTATTTATATATATATATATATATATTCTAAGTATCCACTCCAAAAATACTCCTGTTTTGTTGTCAAATTCCCATGCTCATTTAATAATGCAATTTTACGTGTGTCCATACATTTAGTTTTATTGATATTGACCTTCGTTTCATAGTGTTATTTAATAGGCTTATGTGCTTGTTGGACATAATATTTCTTCGCCAGTGCACAATAATATTACATCATCAGCGTATACAAACAGCTAATTAACGCCAGAGAATTTAATGTCCGAAAATACAATTACATTTATCCATTTTTCCACGAATTGTCATGGCTACATCTTAAAGAGAGATTAAATTACACTGTCTAATTCTCCTATTTAATATCCTACATACCAGGACTCCCAATTCTTTATCCTCTCGTTTTCAGTATCTATTCTCCAAAAAAATAACTTAAACACAAGATCACAACATAGTCTCTTGCTTAATATACCACAACAAAGGACATCACATCACTCTATGTCATATACTATCACCACTTCTCGCAATTGGAATTCCATACCACAAGAAGTAAAGGGCTGCCGAACATTGGCATCTTTTAACATAAATTGAATTTATATTTGCTCTAACCTCGACTTCATCATTACCCAGTGTAAGGTACATTTATTAATTGGTATTTATCGTATAATTTATCATATTTATACTATAATTATCATTATTATTGTTATTATTATCGTATAAAATGTTACTTATACATGAAATTTCCATTGCACCATTTAATATATTTTTAATTCTTTATAATTAATATAGTGTATATACTAACCTATATTGTCAAAAATGTATGTACTTGTAATTTGTGCTGATCGAGTGGAAGAGAAGGACTTATGACCTTAACTCTGCCAGAAAAAATAAACAACAATCATAGTACATTGACGAATTTAGGCCATTTGTTGACCTGCTTCGGCCGCAAGAGAAACACCATCCAGAAGTCTTTTGAGTAGACGTCCTGGTCTTCTTCTCCCTGCAGGTTGATATCTTAACATTTGTTTGGGTATCCTATGATCTTCCATTCGATGAACATGTTGCATCCATCTTGACTTATAATCAGACATTTTATTGAATAATAATAATAATAATAATAATAATATTAATTATTATTATTATTATTAGTATTACTCTAAATATTTAATTTTATTAATATGTACAATATTAAACACCAGTCGAGATAATGATGCATCCCTCATCTTTAACCCATTGAGACAAATAGATACAGTAATTTAAAAATCCCTGTCACATTTATTAAATTAACTATGTCCATATAATACATCAACAAAATCCTATATTAAAGCTTGGCGCCACCTTATTAGCAAATGGGTAATTCTGAAATCTGTGCTTCACCGACTTCTGATATAATAAGCTTAATAATTCAAAATGTTGCATGTTAATGGAATTTTGTGTTTTGTATCATTTAATCCTGGGAAATGTAATTACGTAAGCTGTTTCGAGAAGTAGTTTCGAAATCAATATTATTTCCATTTTCTTCACGAGAACTCTTCATAACGTATAAATAAACATTGAAAACTACATATTATTTGTGTTTAAGAGTATAAAACAAGTATTTTTAAAATCAAACAAAGAGTGCATAGTATTTGGAATTCATCAGAAAAATCTTAATATTTGTTATTATATCTTTATTCACTATCCTCCTTTGTTCGAGGTGGAGGACTTGTTGTGCGAGATATGCTACCGAAATATCCAATCATTGTAGACAGGTCAAGACTATAAGACAGATTATAGGGGGTTTCACGTCTATAAAATAGTATTGCTCTTATGGAACAATTCTTGCTAGTAAACATGTTATTTTACGCGAGATTGATTTATTAGTTATTTCATTTGAAATAAATAATTTAATTAAATAGTTTCACCTACAACTTTTCCAAGATAGTAGATGTCCTATTTATAGAAAAATGTCATTATGGAACATATAATTATCACCTACATATTTAATAAAGTTAGTGAGTGAACTCAATTACCAGCTACCGGCTAGCGCAGATGTCATTGAACCATACTCTCAACGAAACTTGGAGATAATAATATTTACATCCCTGCTACTCAGTCTGCGGCGTCAAGTAGCAATAACGTTTCCATTAAATCAATACTATTTTCTAGATATGAAAAACTCTATAAAAGCGGCACCTTGATCGAAAGGGTGAAGATCTTTCACCGTAGAAAGTGCAACCGCCAAGGAAGGAGAGAATAGGTTCCAGTGAAGTAAACTTTTCCGACGATAATGAGTCTATACTCACATCTCCGTGTTTGGTACTTCAGGGAATCCATGGAAAATAACTGAAGTGGAAAAAAAGAGTTTAACCACGATTTGAGGGAGACTAATAACACACGGAATGATTGCAATATATTTTATCATAATAGAGATGTATAAGGAGCGGCCATGAACATTAGGATTTGGTAAGTTAGTTAGTTATATCCTTATTTATAGGCGATTTGACATTTGAGATCAAATTTTGTTCAATTAGATTCTTGTATCCTGAAATGGAATTATAACAAACAGGCTATTTATGTTTGTGTTTAAAGGCATTTTTATTACATAGGTACTAATTATTTTGAAAGCAATATTTTTCCTTGGCCTCAAAATTTAGCGGTTTTTACTTGGGCCCAAAACTGATTTGTAGAGTTATAATTTTGTTTTTGTGTCCCCCAGATGAATTATCAAGTAGCAAAATGATTGACGTTTTACAATACAAATTGGGGGGGGGACATTTGATGGGGTTGAGTGTTTATAATTCAAGCTACAGTAGAATATAGTGGGTTTTAAAATGTATACAGTGCTGCTGCATAAAGTTGGCAGAAACAAAATGAAAACATGAGAATGAAGCACAATAATTATGTACATTATGATATAACAAATCATAGCGATCTTTAGTTGTTTACAGCGTAACAAAACACGTATCTCATGTATTATATAGGATGCAAAGATCCATATATATATTTAACGACATCGGCCCGTGGCACTGTTGCTTGTGGTTCATTTGAAGGGTACAGGGAAAGAAACAGGTAAGTCATTTTTTGTCTAAATGGAGTTTTAGATGTCATTAGATTCTCTCTAGATATCATTAACATTTAGATGTGTGAAACAATAAATATAGTTTAGTAATGGGTTTATTTACCTCAAAAGTTTGGTATACAGGTATGGTAGTATGTATGTTTCAACTAAGAGTACGTTTTCTAGGTTTCAACGAAAATGTGACTTACCGGTTTTTTCACTGCATCCTTAAATTAATCACGAAGAGTGTTGAACACAATGGGAATAGTATAAGTGCTCAGATTTTAGGTATGGATTACTTGTAACAAGTATAAAATTTACTTGTGATAATATAATATGAATATAGGTAATTTAAAAACAGTCTGTTTTTAGAAAGAAGAATGCGTTGTTAGTTATAATGCAAGTATCACAAGTAGCCATACTTTCTATATATATAATACCTACGTGAAGTTGTCATCTGGATCTATGTAACCTTGTGACATGAAAAGTAACTGTGTCAGCTGTCTGAAATTTGTATGAACAACTAGCTTTGCGTGTCTCGCTTCACGTTTGTCAATACAGTTTAAAATTACTCCTAAATATTAAAACTAGGATAATGTAAGATTTAAACAGAAAATCAAAATAAAATTTAAAGATATGTGAAAAAATGGTTTGAAAGTAATGTTTATGATATTTAACGATTTCGAGTAAAGATGAACACAGAAAGTCATAATGGGAGCCCTCACATCGGCAAAATACTCCGCTGAACGAATATGGACTATTGTCTTCAAATAACGTGTACGAAGCTATTGGTGGGGCAGAGCGACAAATATGAAAGACTGGCAAAATTAAAAAAGACAAGTGAACAGTATGACAGAAGTAATGAATTGTACGAAATGAAAAATAGTACAAAAATGAACTAAATGAACAAACCCAAGCATGCGGGTGTCTCTCTTACTTTCAGTAGCTCGTCATGAGAGAAATGTACTGTACAGCTCACCCTAACTGATAAGAGCTTTGCCTATAGTTAGATATGTTGTACCTTATAGTAAACAACAAGCTACGATCTGTTGTAAAGTAATGTTAGAGTACATAGAGGAAGTGATATATACTCGGATCACTACCTCGTGATCAGAAAAATAAGGTATATTATCCAGGAAAATCAATCTTCAGAATAAGAGAAATCAGGAAGAAGTGTTCAAGGTTTTCTAACTACAGGTTGAAAGCATTAAACAATATTACAAAAGCAGAAAGAAAAACTATTTACCAGTGATTCTAGCACCATAAGATACTAACACTGAGTGGGAAAATATATTTTATAATAAATAAAACTGCAAATGATGTATTGGGAAATAAGAAATAAATAAGGCTTGAAAATTTCGAATGCCGAAATAAAAATCGGATTAGATTAAAAGCAAAATTCATACAATAGGCTATATATTTTACGTTGAAAACAGAAAAAGCACATAACAAATGTAAGTCGAAAAGAAAAATAGCTAAAACAGTCAAAAGAGGAATCATGGGATAAATGTATAAGCATAGTGGAACATGATGTATATGTAAGACAATAAATAAGTTATAAATTAGTAAATAAATTAAACCAAACGGGAAAAAAATACCGCTATATTGAATCTAATTCCAGAACAAGAATGGATAGAAAACTATGTAAAATTTTAGACAAAAGAAAACACGGAAGAAAATGAAAAGAATTTTTAAAATGTTATAAAAATTGACATTTTTGGCATAGATGAGTTAAAAGAAATATTGAACATTAATAACAGGATATCCCCCGGATTAGATAATATTAATATGGAATTAATAAAATATGGTGGATTGATGTAAACATTTCAATTGATGCTTAACATATGTTAGTTAAATGACAGGATCCCAAACTTCCTGGTTAACTGTTTAAGGAAGGTGATGGGAGAAAATGCGAGAATTATAGAGGAACTAGCTAATACCCGGCGTGCGTTGCTACGCGTAAATAAATTAAATATTAAAGGTTAATTAAATTGAATGGGTTATGCTTAGACGAACCAAACATGGCAGTTGCTAGTCAGTTTTCAATTTCGGATTTCAGGTAAATCCCCACTACTAATTGTCAGATTTCGCTCATTTTTGGATAATACCGACCTCGGATTTATTTTAATAAGATACGGCCCAATCTGAGTTTCGTTGTGAAATGTTCAAAAATGTGACCGCTAGAGCGATTTTTAAATTTTTACTTCAGGTGTATTCCTATACCTAGTAGTTTTCGAGGGTCTAATTGTAAATCTAAACCGTCGAGGGCCCCAATCAGACACACACAATAAAAAAATTAATCAAAATTGGTCCAGTAGTTTTGGAGGATTCAGTGACAAATACACGTACAGCAGAATTATATATATATATATATATATATATGTGTGTATGTGTATGTGTGTTTGTGTGTGTGTGTGTGTGTTCACCGCTGTGGTCTCGAGGTAGCGTGCTGCCTTGTCACGCAGCGGGCCCGGGTTCGATTCCCGGTCGGGAAAAGCTCCTGAGTGAGGTTTTTCTCGGTTTTTCCTCATCTCTAAGACAAATGTCAGGAAGCGTAGGGCCCAACGGTCCCCGAAAATCATCCAGCCATCATCATCATCATCATCTTTATCATTATCATCTTCATTTTTCACCGGTGTGAAAAGAAACGGGAAGCTACCACACCTATAATTTCCTAGTAAAGCTGTAAAGCAGAGCTGGAAAATTCTATGATTGCAGTGAAAGCTCTGCTCTCGGGCAGAATTACTATGGATGGATATATATATATATACACACACACACATATAAGGATAAACTTAATCAATTCAGGTGACAACGTTTGTACAAAAAATTACAAATAGCAGATTCATTAATGTAAGAGATGAATTAATACAAGAAAATTATAGAATGAAGATCGTGTATTCATAATGTATTTACACTGAAAGAATTTATAGAAAAAAATAAGAGGAAACATTTGGAGACACGGAATATATTCATAGATTTTGAGAAAGCATTCAATAGAGTCAATAGACAAAAAAAAATTTGGGAAATAAATATTATTCAACAGAGTTACCCTCCATGTCTTATAGAAGTAATAAAATAATTATATGAAAGTACAAATATAATTAATATATATTGTTTTTAAAAGAACAGGGATTATAAATAGTAATACTGATATAAGCAAGGATGTAGTCTATCATCAACTTTGTTTAATTTACAGGGCTATTCAGAAAGAAGGAACAGATTTCAAACATTTATTTTTTCCAGACTACAAAAAATATAAACAATTCCAACATTCCTAGAAAGAGAAAAAATTGAATTTCCAATCACAGCCGCATTGGCGCTGTTGCTTGAAGTTTCGATCACGGTCGAATTGGTGCTGTTGGATTGGAAGAGGACGAGCAGAAGATCAACTTCATCACCGGTGGCCTCCCAGGCCACCAGACCTAACCCCGTGTGATTTTATCTGTTAAGTTACATAACAGACCGTGTTTTGTCCCCCCGTTGCCTGACCATCTTGAAAATCTGCGACAACGAATTGTTGAAGCTGTGAATTCGATAACTAGAGATCAGCTAATTCGTGTGTGGTAAGAAATGAGCCATCGTTTTGATATTTATCATGTAACACATGGTGCTCATATTTGCATAAAATGGTGAAATGTGAACTTTTCTCTTTCTAGGAACGTTGGGATTGTGTTTTTATTTTTTTTAGTTGGAAGAAATTAATGTTTGTAGCCTGTTCCTTCTGTCTGAATAGCCCTGTATATAGGGACTATATTCTAAACGAATGGAAACATTTAATAATCCCAGATATTAGAGTTAACAAAAATGTGTGATGGTCCTCATACAATCTTCTGTTTGCAGATGACTTAAATATAATTCAGAAAAATGAAGATTTAAATAAATCGCTGAATAAATTAAATTAAATATTCAAGTTTCACGATTTTAAAACATCAGTAAGCAAAACGAAAAATATGGATTTTTAAAGGCAAGATCTAAACTTATTCTAGAACGTCTGGAGCATATGTTTAGTTTCAAATATTTACGTTGTGATATTAGTTTTAACTCTGAAGGAGATACTGCTACAAAACTCATATCAGATAGTATGTGGAACGATTCAAAGAACTTTAAAAATAAAGTAGGAAATATACACAAAAATTAAACTGTATACAATTATGGTATTCCCTATACACAAATAAATATAATTCAATCGACGATTATGAGGTTCCTTAGACAAGTCAAAGGTGTTTCTAAACTGGATAGAATTGTAAACGAGCAAACAAGAAATGAATTAAAAGTAGAGCCACTGTAAGATAAAGTAATACAACATAGACAAATATTGAATGAAGACACATACTGAATGAGCGAGGAACGATATTCATTATTGACGAGAAACTATCAAGCGAGAGGTCGACGAGATGTATGTCCTAGAAAACGGTGGGCTGATGTCTTGTAGAGCCATAAAGGGCAATGGCCTAATCTTCAAGTGATGATGATTTTAGGATAATGATTTAATTTTAATATTTACCTTAAATAAAACATTAAACTATAAAATTAATTGTCATAATTGCATCAAAAATCTATATACTTTCAAGCAACTACGAATGTACGAGAACTGAAGCCGGATCAGTGGATGGTTAGCGAAGAATGACGTTTGGTTTCCGTAAGATGGCGACAGCTGTTTCAACACCGTATTTGAGATTGAGTTATACAGTATATATATACGGCCAACATCATCATCATCATCCTTCACTGGTGTGGAAAGCAACGGGAAGCTACCACATCTACAATTCCCTAGTAAAGCTGCAAGCATAGCATGAAAATGCTATGATTGCAGTGAAGGACCTGCCTTCGGGCAGAATTACTATGTATGGATATATATATATATATTAATTCTGTCCGAGGGCAGATCTTTCACTGCAATCATAGCATTTTCATTCTATACACTGCAGCTTTTCTAGGGAATTATAGGTGTGGTAGCTTCCCGTTGCTTTCCACACCAGTGAAGGATGATGATTATAATGATAGGATAATGATGATGACCGGATGATTTTCAGCACCGTTGGGCCCTAAGGTTCCTGAAATTTGTCTTACAGACGAGGAAAACCCTCGAAAAAACCTCACCCAGAAGTCTGTCCCGACCGGGAATCGAACCTGGGCCCTCTGTGTGACAAGGCAGCATGCTACCTCGAGACCACTGCGATGGACATACATATTTTTTTGTATGGTGTATATTATTTAAGTACGTACTTATGTATTTGCGTGTGAGTGTGTGTGTGTGTGTGTGTGTGTGTGTGTGTGTGTGTCCAGCAAAACTACTGAACGCCCTGAGAAATTTCAAACATGCTTGGTATACATATGAATATATTACAATCTGACCGGTATGCTATTAGAGACAAGAAACCTCTAACAACTCTATGGGGTTAGAGGGGATGCCATGTAAAAATAAATGAAAAATGTCGATCTACTCGTATGTCCCAGAATCCTCTTAAAAGCCTGTAGCAGTTTCAACTAAACTCGGTACATGTATACCATATAATACGGAATCGATTCTATGTGCTGTAACAATCCTCTAGCACCCAAGAAGAGGGGGGTGGGAGACATGTAAAAAATAATCCAAAATGGCCGATATTGCTGTCGAAATCATAGTTGTTGAGGCCACAAATCTGATTGATGGTAGTCTCGATGACATTTAACTCAAAGTTTGACCGCTAGCAACCCTAGGAGGTGAGGAGTTATAACTAACTCACTGACATTATCAAACATGTAGGTTCATGGCCGCATGGACATAAGCTCTCCATACATCCCTATCCGGAGATGTTTTCTAATCATCCCCTCTATAATATATTTCCCTCAAATATTGGTTAATGTTCTTCTCCTATCTCCTTCTTGGTATACCAACTGGGCGTTTCCCCCCTGGTTTCCCTATAAGAAACTTTGGAGTTAAACTTAAAAATAAGAAAAACCAAATATATATATATATATATATATATATATATACATATTAAAGTGGAATCCATAGTTTTTGTGGCTGCTGATATGAATAGTGATACTTCAGATGCCGTTCAAGTAGGTTATAACTTATAACTTCCGCCTTATTAGGTGTGAGAAGAAGTAATAACCAAACTGAATATGACAGATTAGTATCCAATCTATTATGTTCGGGGGATCAAGGAGAAGAGCAACTTTGCAACTTTGACTCGATACTATAATAGTCCTTGTCTAACTCAGAATTCAGCTAAGACATCTTTGATGACATGACGCTAGAATCAAGACCATTCGTCCGTGGTGAAGAACCACATCCTGCACGAGGAGGCCCTGCTATTCCTAAGGGAGCCTCGTCCAGGCTTAAAGACGAAATCCACAACACCAGGTTTGATGAAGAAGGCGTGAATAAATAGAAAAACTGGCGGATATGGTGGCCTACCTCATGGGACCAAATATTGAAGTAGCATGTCTACATGCTTCACGTTGACAAGCCAACAGCAGAGTTAGCTACTCAATGCCGGGCTGATCACCTGTCTTGAGGGAAACTAGAACACTCAAAACTCACTAAAGAATGTTTCTGAGTGAGTGGAATGGATCTGAAGGTTCGATCCATGACGACGATGAGGATAATGATGACGTTCTGGGTCTCTAAACTAATTGGTGGCAAGAGGATTGGAGTAAATAAATAACCAGTTAACGCCGGGTAATCAGCTAGTTACATAAATGAGGCGGATAATAATAATAATAATAATAATAATAATAATAATAATAATAATAATAATAATAATAATAATAATAATAATAATAATAATAATAATAATAATTCGTTATTTTAGTTTACAGAGTTAAGGCCATAAGGCCTTCTCTTCTACTCAACCAGCGAATAGTAAAATTATAGAAAAAATACATACTTATTACAATTTTAAAATATTATTAAAATATAGACTGAACAAAACGACAATTGGGATGTGATCTAATACTATCTAATACTAACAAAACATGGAAATATAATAAAATTAAAATAATATAAAATACAATTAAGTAAGTAATAGAGTGAGCGATTAAATAAGAGGGACAAAAGCTTGAGGTAACGAGGTATTTTATGAAATTGAATTAGTATGATATTTAATTTGAAATTTATTATAAATTATATAATTTTTATTTTACTTTTCCAGTGTAAAGTAACGCACGGTACTTGCTGTAAATAGGAAAGAAGCTATAGGCCAATTACCGACAAGTTTGCCCCAACCAGCATTGCTCTTCCTCTGCATTGTCGCAACGTGGATCTTGGGATGCATCAATGACGTGCATTACCAAGCAAACTACAGGTCAAATTATCTAATGTGAAAATCTAATATTAGAGAATCAGTATTATAAATATATACCATTGCAAAGTATATCTATGGGATTTTAGACATTGATATTTTTACAGAACATTTATTACGCCAAGTTGTAAATTAAAATTAACGACGTATAAATGACTATGTATATTTTTTTCTGTGTTAATATATTTGATTAATATAATTATTTTATACAAAATATAAACCGATAATCAGAAGGAACAGAAATGAAAAATATAACAGAAAAAAATGTCACTGATTGTTAGTGTTAATGAGGAAACAGTCGAATTTCTTAAAATTGACTTCACAAATAATTTACACAAGATTCCAGAATTCCCTCTATTTATTTCACAGACTTTCACATATTTTACATAAAAATTGCTGCTAAAGAAATATCTTCACAATTTATTTCATTACTCAGTTCTTTATACTCGCAAACTCTTTATCTTAGAACATCGTCTTGTATTCGCTCTCCAAATCGCTTCACTAGTTAACAACCCAGACAGAACTGACCGGTAGATTTTCGCACCTCTCTATATATGTGAGGGTAGGAATTATCTAGACGCAAATTTAGACATTACCCGAGTGGAAGCTTCGAGAGTCAGATTATTCTAGAATCGACGTATCTGAAAAATTATTTCTCCAGCAAGTAGAGTGAGGACGTTTGCAGCTAGGCACGACCTCTAATTACACTCCTACTGGCTTATAAGGAGCCCTGATGCAGCCCTTGAAATTCAAAGGCGGTAATTTGAGAAACTGATTTACAATTCGTCGTAATATATCCAGAATACAAAATCCAAGACAACGCTTTGTAAGATTTAACTGATCAAAAATAATTTATAATTAATTTATAACAATCATATCCATGCATCCATCCATCCATCCATCCATCCACAGTAATTCTGCCCGAGGTCAGGTCTTTCACTGTAATCATAGCATTTCCACGCTAAGCTTTACAGCTTTAATAGGGAATTATAGGTGTGGTAGCTTCCCGTTGCTTTCCATATCGGTGAACAAGATGATAATAATGATAAGTATGATGATGATGATGGCCGGATGATTTTCGGGGACCGTTGGGTCCTAGGCTTACTGACATTTGTCTTACATATGAGGAAAAACCCCAAAAAAAAACCTCACTGAGGAGCCTGTACCGACCGGGAATCGAACCCGGACCCGCTGCGTGACAAGGCAGCACGCTACCTCGAGTCCACAGCGGTGAACTAACAATCATAAACAGTTTAAAATAAATCCCCCCTAATACATAGGCAATTGTAACGTCACATACTGCTTCCCTCTGAGAATGCTCTCGCTATACCTTATACTCTTTGCTCTAACATAGAATAGAATAGAATAGAATATGGAATTTATTGCCTTTTTTTCAGAATAAAGAAAATACATATGCATTTACATTGCGCACGGGCCTGCTTGGCCGTACGTGCATTATTTTTCCATGAATAAAAAATAAAACTAATAATATAAACAAATACCTACAAATACACCTGTATCAAAAAACAATAACAGGCTACATATAAGTAAAATCTATGTCTACACTACATCACAATAATACATATCTACATTCATCCACATTCCGTACATTAATATTAAAAAAAATGCTAGAAAACAAATTAGAAAAAAAACACACACACATACACCCACACACCCCCACACATATACACACCGCACGCTCATACCCCCTCCCCCCGTCCCTGCAGACATTAAATGCACTATCAGACTATTCAACTTATCAGACCTACTTATTATATAACATGATTAAAGATCGAAAACAAAGACCATATTGAGATTCTTCTTATTGTTAATACATATATCCTTAATCTACAATTTTGTTATATCTCAATTTTCTTACTGTACCCAAAAATTTGCATGTTTTTGATTCACTCTCGATCCATCCTAAAATATCCCAACACGCCACTCTCCCTCGATCCGACCTGAGAAATCTCTCCGGCAGTATCTGTAATCTAAGTTGTTCTGTCTCTCTACAGAATGCTATAATATGCTGCCAGTTTTCATAGTCATCGCATAGTGGGCATAGTTTAATGCCTTCCTCATTTGTTAAATTATGGGCCATCCATCCCCCCAAATGAAACCATGCAATAGCACTTCTATCATCCCCATCCAAAGAGTCAATATATTTCTCCCTTCCCCACGAAAGTTTCAGTTCCGTCTGCAGGGTGAGCGATATTTTCTGGCTACACTCTGCTTCTATATACTGTCTGTCTATATCGATTAGTCTCTTCTTAACTGTCCTCCAAACATTTCTATTATTCCGCGTACTCCTCTCCCATACCCAACCCATCCCTATGCCCTTCAATCCCCTTTCTACACCGATTACCCAATCTCCCGAAACACACTGCCTTTTCTGTTCATTGTAACACTCTGCTCTAAGCGAGTCCTGATTCCCATTTATTATGTCCAACCAATACTTAATAGCCATAATTTTGCCCCTTATTGTGTCCGAAAATGTACCGAATTCCTTCAGTATGCCACAATTTGAAGTCCCCGTTGCTAATCTCATCGCTTTCTTAAGAAACATAGGTTGAATTTTATCTAGTGTCCCCGTTCGTTCCCAACCCCATAATTCTGAGCCATACAGCATGGTCGCTCTCACAGTCGAAGAATAAACCTGTTCTAGTGTACGCATCGGCATGTTTCGCAATTTTGACATATTATTAAGCATTTCGCTTGTCCGGCAACCTAGCTCTCATTGTTGCATTTTCGATGTGTCTCGTCCATTTTCCATTCATTGTCAAAGTCATCCCCAAGTAGACAAAGTTTTTAACATTTTCTAAATTCTCACCACGGTATGTCCACCTTTCCCTCCCGCTGTATACCGACCCGTTTTTTAAAAGTCATGGCTTTCGTTTTGCTAACGTTAACAGTAAGTCCCCAAGTCGTACAGTATGTCGATAGTAAATCTAAACCCTTCTGCATGCCATCTATTTTTGTGGAAAAGAGGCATAAGTCATCTGCATACATTAGAACAGGAATACTTCGCTCACCCACCGTTGGAGCATCGATCCCCTCTACTTCCAGCATCAAAGCTACATCGTCTATAAATAAGTTAAATAACAGTGGTGACAATACGCATCCCTGTTTTACACCTTTAACTGCCTTTATATTTTCTGAAACTTGGTCCCCTCCCATATTTAACACAGAACTCCACTTTTTTATAAATTCCCATTAGCGCCCTAATCATAGTTCCCGATACTCCTAGTTGCCATAATTTCTGCCATAGGGCATTGCGTTCAACAGAGTCAAATCCTTTTTTCAGATCTATAAAAGTACAGTGTAACCTGCCTCGTTTGACACTCAAACATCTGTTAATTGCAGTTCTCAGGACAAATAGATTGTCCGCCGTCCTGAAGCCTTCCTGAACCCGGCTTGGTATCGTGAAATTTTATTATTTTCATTTATCCAATTTTTTAGCCTGTTATATAGCACTGTGCAATAAATTTTTCCAAACACCGGCAGAAGAGAGACACCGCGGTAATTGTCCGGATTGTTAACTCCACCCTTACCCTTGTAAATAGGATGCAGTATTGATGTGGACCATTCATCTGGATAGCTTCCTTTTTCATAAATTTTGTTAAAAATACCTACTATGTATCCTGTCCATTTATCAATTTTCAAGGCTTCTTTATAGAACTCGGCTGGTATTATACCGTCTAGACCAGGAGCTTTTCCATTTTTCATGGATCGAATCGCATCCCTCACCTCTAGTTTTGTTATCTCCGAGTCTAGCATTGGTACGTCTTGACCAACTAATAATAGCCGCGGTCCCTCCCAATTCCCCCCTCCTGTAAACACCCTTTCGAAATGAAGTACCCAAGTTTCTGGCGAAATTTGATTTACTTTTTTACGATATTTAATTTCCCTAATTACTTTCCAAATTTTGGTAACATCCCGTTCCTTCATACATAGCCTGATTAATTCTCTCCAAGATTTTTCCCTCCCAATTCTCCCTGGTTCTAGCCGTTATCTCTTTATATCGTCTCCTCATCTCTATGTACACCCGCCGATTGAAGTCGCCACCCTCCTTTCTGAACCTCACTAAAGCCCTCTCCGCTCGTCTTTTTCCTTCCCTACATGCATTATCGTACCAGCCTTCATATCGTTTTTGCCCTGATTTTCCTCTAATCTGCATATTTTTTCCCCCTTCCCACATTAGTAATCTTAATTTTTTCACCTCTTCCTCCACATCGCCTAATACCTCCGGTGTCGAAGACTCTAGTTTGTTAAGTAGTTCCTGTGTCTTATCCTCTCTCCAACAGAACCGCCTAACAGTTCTAATGTCTCCCCTCCTTCCCGTATTCAAGCTCCCCACTTCCTTTCCCTCTTCTTCAAATTCTAATTGGATTTCGATAGGTGAGTGATGCGATTCGATTCTGTCCGCTACTTTAAATGCTGCAATCCTAGAAATAAGATTCTGTGAGCAGAGCATATAGTCCACGACACTTCCTCCATTACCGTTTATGAACGTAAGTTCCCCTTCAATATCTTCCCCGTATTTTCCGTTTAGCATTTCTAGGTTATGAATGTCGCAAAACGTCAGAAGTTCTCTCCCATACGTATTAATAACCCTATCCTTACTCGCCCGAAATCCCTTTCTTAAATCTTCCTCTCCTTCTTCCGTCCCTAAAGTTATATTTTCTCTCCCAGTTCTACCATTAAAGTCCCCCATTATAAGAGTATCTGTATCCGGGAATTTATGTCCGAGTTCTATCATTGTATCTCCCAGGTCATCAAAAAAGGTAGATATAGCGTGTCGAGACCCAGCCGGGTGACGATATACCGAGAGGATACATAAACAAAGATCTCCGATTTTTACATGAATACACGTGACACCCTGTATTTCAACATGAACATTTTCAACATGTCTAAATGTATTATTTTTCAACATTGTTAATATCCCTCCCGGATATCTTCCCCTTTTTTGTTTACTACCCTCCCCTTATTTATACAATTAAATACATCAAATTCAATATGGTCTTTGTCCCCCATCCAAGTTTCTATAAATGAAATAAAACTAAAACTTTTAACAAAATCAATAAATCTGTCGGAAGACATTCGTTTTTTCAAACCTTCAATATTCCACACAGCAATTCTGAGAGGGGGGTTTGTCCTCTATGTTCTAACGGTTTTCTTTACCTGCTCTTGGCGGCCCTTCTGCATTGTGTTTGCAAGCTTTTCCGACATCATACTTCTTAATTGTCGCGCCGAGCTTCCCTCCCTCACACTGCTGTCTTCTGTCGTCTTCTCTGCAGGGTTGTCAGTTCTCTCGCATTCTTCTCGTTCCCGTGTTGTATTCTTGGGACTCGAACTCTGCCTCTCCGATGTCGTTCCACGCGACTCACCTCGTTCCCTTGTTGTTTTATTGCGATTTGAACTCTGCCTTTCAGAGGTCGTCTCCCGTTGCGTTGTCCCTGCCGCTTCCTTCGTGGACACAGACATCTCCTCCAGTTCTCGACGAGTCCTCACCCGTCCATTTATTACCAGTTTATCGAAACGGATGAAAGCCTGAGCTCCCTGCTTCCTTGCGTCCACTAGATGTCGTTTCAGGAATGCTCGCTCCTCTCTCACTCTCCGGCTGTGGTCTTCACTCACTGCCACTCCAGTGCCCCGTAGATATCTTGCCCCCCTTATGATTTCTTCTTTATCCCTATAGTGAGCTAACTTGCACACTATAGGCCTGGGGTACCGTCCACGACCCACTCTATGAGCGCGTTCGATGTCCGGTTCTAGCAGAACTATTCCCATTTGCCTTAGGACATGCCTTGTTATAACTGCCGTAGTGTCCGAAGACTCGTTCTCCTCTTTCCCCACACCATACAACGCAATATTGTTCCTTCTAGATTGATTTTCTAGATAGTCCATTTTGTCTTCCAGCCACCTCACTCTGTCTTCCACACTACTCCAACCTACCTCCATTTCTTGAACCCTCTCCACGACAGAGTTTACCATAGACACCATGTCCTCCGTCTTTCGGAATCCCTGGGCCATCTCTCTCCTCATCTCTTCCAGCATTTTCTTCACGTCCTGCATTTTTACAATTTGACAACACCGCACTGCTCTCGAGAACTGAAAACACTTCCGCACACTACCACGTACCAATGTATTATTCTGCTCTAACATAGTGATTATGCCGGTTATGCTAGACTCCAGAGGTAGGCACCCTGCGACTTAAATTACAGCAACCAATGGAGCAAGACCTTTCAGTGCACAGTAACTCGATCGATATTGAGACAAATTGAGTCGTGACAATGCGATTGTCCATCTATGCAATGGAACCTATCATTTCCCTCGTACCAAACAAATGAAATTTAATCAGAATTACGAATATGGTATTTTTATAATTTTTACAACACTTATTATAAGTGTGAGAATAATGGTTTACATTGTATAAACGTAACTAGAGTAAGTGTAAATATTAGTAAATATGTACTTAACCTTAACTAAAGCTGTAGTATTATTAATTTATTCAGCAGCAGCATCAAGGATTAGACCTTAAGGTCTGTTCCGATCTCATGCTAAAATTGGTCTGTCCATCTTTTACTGGGTCTTCCTACATTTCTTCGTCCTAATGGGGTATAGTAAGAATATATTTCGATATTATGTCGTTATCCATTCTATTGATGTGGTCCATTCAATTCTCTCTGTATTGTGCAATTTTATCTAATAGCTTGAATAAATTTAGTTCTGTTCGTATATAAACATTTCGTTTCCGATCTGCTATTATATAGTGCATCCCTCAAAAACCTAATTTCTGAAGTTTCTACTCTTCGTTTCTGGTTTTTTGTTAAGAATCATGTTCCGATCAATATAGTAGTGTTGGAACCGCCATTATTTTATAAAACTTAAAAAATGTAGGCTATATTTTCTAGTTCAATTGAAACTTCGTTTTATGGTTATGATTAAATGTATTTATTTTTTTTTAAATGTGTTAATTTTTTTATTATTTTATTACTTTATTATCATCATTATTATTCCCGATTGCGCAGACAAATTCTCGGATATACTTTGGGAAAAAAGATGTTTGGGCCGGCCTTTGATGCGTAGGAAGGAGACCTTAAAACGATACAAGGCCTCCTTGGATGATGATGATTATTGTTATTATATATAATAGTGTTCCATAAAGAGAAGAACGAGAGTAGGCCTACA
Organism: Diploptera punctata; assembly: GCA_030220185.1. NCBI lineage: Eukaryota > Metazoa > Arthropoda > Insecta > Blattodea > Blaberidae > Diploptera > Diploptera punctata. The sequence goes on from JASPKZ010004584.1 coordinate 129,610, forward strand.
CATTTTACAGTCGTATTTGTATTATGATGCCAACTATTTTGTGTAAATATTTTTATACAAACATAATTTAAATTGAACAATTTGAGTAAAGGCATAGGCATATATAGCCTGCAATATTTGCGTATCCATCCATAATAATTCTGCCCGAGGGCAGGTCTTTCACTGCAATCATAGCATTTCCATGCTATGCTTTGCAGCTTTACTAGGGATTTATAGGTGTGGTAGCTTCCCGTTTCTTTCCACACCAGTGAAGGATGATGATGATGATGGCCGGATGATTGTCGGCGACCGTTGGGCCCTAAGCTTCCTGACATTTGTCTTACAGGTGAGGAAAAACCCCGAAAAAAACCTCACCCAGGAGCCTGTCCCGACAGGGAATTGAATCCGGGCCCGCTGTGTGACAAAGCAGCACACTACCTCGAGACCACAGCGGTGGACTATCTGCGCATAGTCTTATTATATCTTCAGTAGTTTATTCGCCCTTTTATTACGGCAGTTACTGCGCACCGCTATTAAAGGTCAATTTCATCAATAGAGGTAACTGTATTACGCCAGTTTTCCTCGTGTGTAATGCATAGCTTAAACTGTCGTAATACAGTTACCTATGTTGGTGAAACCGACCCTAAGGGAACACTTTTTTATATAGGCCTAATAAAAGTAAACCCTCTTCTCATTTCCGGCACAATGCCAATCCGATTTCCGATTGAGGGTCTTTCCACTTTTTCAGCGGTTGCCCTTTTACCAGCCGGCTGCTGGCCCTTCACATCCACATGTGTCAATCACAGAGGTAGATGATCAACAGCCAGTGTAGGGGTGACATGTGGTTAGCATGTCGAGTCCCCCAGCCGTTATAGCTGGTTCCTCAACCTGGAGCCGCTACTTATTGTAGTTACCCAATTGCCTCACGATGCTGGGTGGGCACCGGTCCCATACTGGCCGAAATACCATGATAAAATTTCTTCCCCCATGGAGACTCGAACCAGCGCAAGTCCCGTAGCTCTGCGCCAAGGCTTCCTACCTTAACCGCTCGGGCTACGGCGCGGGACGCAATGCCAATCGAGGGATGTAATTAAGTTCCTATTACTGACACAAGGATGCCGGCTGACCAAGCCTCTCGTATAGTCACTGAGACAAATCAAATTAAGTGGGTGACATAAAATTAAGCTTTTGCACTGAAAAGCGGGACAAATCACGAAAAAATCTACCCTGGCTCTGATTTGTCTACCAGGAGCTCTCTGACGGCAAGATGTGGAGGGCGAGCGTCAGAAACTGAAAAAAATATATTATAGAAAACTTGCTTTATTGTTCTTAGGGTTTTTGGAGACTGATATATAAATAAACTGGAATTTAATTATTTGATATGTGAAATAAAAATAACACCGAGGTCCGGGTTTCAAAAGCATTAATATCGAATGAAGGCAGAGGTCAACATCGATCACATCGCAGGTCTGTCAATGCTATTGTAAGCTTCATATTTTATTGAATGTTATCCTGTCGAAATATGTGTACACCTTTTATATTATAAAATAAGCTTCACATATGTTATCCTGGAAAGTAAATAATTAAATAATTGTAACTGCTTCTTAGATCAGTTAAGTAATGGAATTAGGAATTATATTCATTTTATCATTACTTCATTGTAATTTTCTAAGAACTCATTTTTATCCAATTAACCAATATTATTCTGAGTTATAGTAAATACAGTAATTTGTAGTCTGAATTCGGTATTGTCATGCCTATTGGTCGTAATGTACAGATATTTCCTCATGTTCTCCAACTAGAAAAGAAAACAGGTCATTTTTAACCCGTGATTTAAAGAGATCATCCAAAATGTTATATCTACACTAATTCTATCTAAGAGTTCATAGATTAAAATAATAATAATAATATTTTTATCTATTTACGCAGTGTTAAGATCCTAAGGTCTTCTCATCCACCTAACCAGCACAAATATAGAATATATATATATATATATATTATACATATATAATATATATATTATATATATATATATATATATATCCACAGTAATTCTGCCCGAAGGCAAGTCCTTCACTGCAATCATAGCATTTTCATGGTATGCTTGCAGCTTTACTAGGGAATTGTAGGTGTGGTAGCTTCCCGTTGCTTTCCACACCGGTGAAGGATGATGATGATAATGATAAGGATAGTGATGATGATGATGATGGCCATATGATTTCGGGGACCATTTGGGCCTTAAAGGTTTCCTGACATTTGTCTTACAGGTGAGGAAAAACACCGATAAAAACCTCACCCAGAAAAACTGCCCCGACCGGGGATCGAACCCGGGCCAGTGACAAGGCAGCACGCTCCCTCGAGACCACAGCGGTGGACATATATATATATATATATATATATATTAAGTTCATTATTGGATTCCTAGGACCTTCTACTACCCTGTAAGGCTAGCTCAATGATTATCAATGGTGAGCTATTCAGTGTGATTGAATTTTCCTTCTTTTGCTACATGAGATACTCTTTTTCCTTAGTCTTTCTCTATTGCAGATTTGATTCCGTTACACTATCCCTAACCCTTTATTCCTTTCTTCTTCCTTATTCTGTTATTAATTGATATATATTCCTACACTCGCTTCTTTTCTCCTCTGTCTCTTGCTATTCTAGTCCACCGTATAATCTTCATTGCACTAAATTCTCTGTCGTAGGCGTCCTCCACTCCTATTCTTTGTTTCGGGTCCCATATCGTTGTAGCACAGGTCCAACTGTCCTGGTTCATCCTGACCATTGTCCACTCCAGCTCCATTTGAGTCTCCTGGCTTTTGTGGCTGCGTCTCCCATTCCAATTTTATTATTGTTCTTCAGGGTTAATTTTATCATATGGGTCGATACCTAGTATTCTTGTTTCCATTTTTCTTTGACTCACTTATATCGCCTGGACCTGACCTTTCGTGAATGTCCATGTCTGGCTATTGCATATTGGGAAAGTTATAATGTATGATTTTAAGATTTCAAATCTCATGTTGACATTGATATATTTGTTAGGAGTATGAAGTGTATACTCCAAAATTATAGCAAATTATAATAATTTTTAAAAGTAAACATCATGAGATATATATATATATATATATATATATATATATATATATATATATATATATATATATACCTACATTCAGATATTACAATTATACTTTGTCATTAAGAAATGAAAGCCAAATAGTCATGAAAAGGAAAATCCTGGTTCAGGCATTCATTTTTCTTTTCATGAGATATATATATATATATATATATATATATATATATATATATATATTCAGAGTGTCCCAAATTTATGTATACACTCATTGAAACGTTATTTCTGAGCAACTAAATGAGACAGAAATATAATGTTTTGTTGTGTATGATCCACAAGGCACTGGAAAAACATAGCAACACGTTCATCGATCTTCACGTCTTTATAAACAACAATAGCGGCGAGATTATCATTCGATGAACGTAAGTGGATACTGAAGTGTTATTGGAAAGTGGAGAATGTTGTTGAAGTGCAACGACATTGGATGGTTGAATTTGGGACACCACCACCAACAAGGTAACAATAACAAGAATCCGAGACAAGTTTGAAGACGATGCATGACTGCATCAGTACTCTCGTTATCAGTCGAACGTCTCTTTCTTCCGCACCGACCTTTTAATACATCTAGCACCGTTCCATCGTCTTTAAACTTGTCTCGGATTCTTGTTATTGTCACCCTTGTTGGTGGTAGTGCCCAAAATTCAACCATCCAACGTCGTTGCATTTCAACAATATTTTCCACTTTCCAATAAAACTTCAGTATCCACTTACGTTCATCGAATGATAATCTCGCCGCCATTGTTGTTTATAAAGACGTGAAGATCGATGCACGTGTTGTTGTGCTTTTCCAGTGGCTTGTGAATCATACACAACAAAAATTGTATTTCTGCCTCATTTTTTTGCTGAGAAATAACGTTTCAAAGAGTGTATACATCAATTTGGGATATTTTGTATATACATCCTTCCATAGTAATTCTGTCCGAGGGCAGGTTTTTTACTGCAATTATAGCATTTTCATGCTATGGTTTCCATCTTTACCAGGGAATTATAGGTGTGGTAGCTTCTCGTTGCTTTCCACACCGGTGATGGTGATAATGGCCGGATGTGGCCAGCTTCATGACATTTGTCTTACAGATGAGGAAAAAAAACCGAAAAAACCACACCCAGGAACCTGTCCGGACCGAAAATCGAACTCGGGCCCGCTGCGTGACAAGGCAGCACGCTACCTCGAGTCCACAGCGGTGGACATATATATATATATATATATATATATATACATATCCCTTCTTTTGGGCTATATGCTAAACATAATAATTACAATGGTTTGTTTATTCTAGCAGGGTTAAGATCATATGGTCTTCTCTTCTACTTAACCAGCACAAATATACAAAGAAAATAATTTCGGTTTAATAACAATATTCAAGTTACATAATAAATTCTAAAAGTAACTATTTTCTAGAAACCAATAGAATGATTGCAAACAAAAAACCTGATCTCAGATTGAACAGATTTACAACATATCAGTTAGCAAAATTCACCCAACATATCAAAGATGATCTCAAAAACAGAAATATTCTTACAGCTGCCTTTGTAGGTTTAATGATGCATACGGATATTCGTTCTCCAACTCCAACTGCATTATTCTTCCAACCGGCATACCGCATTGATTAATATCAAGCTGCAATCTGTTAACCTATGCATACATTACCTATTTAAAAAGCTCAATGACGAACCAAGGCTACATGTTTCCTTTCTGCAGATGATTTGGATTTTGTAAGAAATAAACCCCAAATGCAAAGCTAAGCACTAAACAGAAAACACAAGCGTTGCTATGAAGCAATTGGAAACACGGTGTATGGAAAATTACATGTTAGTAAATCTGAAAAAAAAACAACAAAGTTGCAAAATGCCCCTCTCTCATCAAGCATCCACGCCATCTTTAAATAACAGAACACTTTAATTCCTCAGACCAATGTATTTATCTAACTTGATTCGTCATTCGACATCAAAAATCTAAAAAAAATCACCTCGAAGAGATTACCCTGAAAGCCAACAAAAAGCCTCTCTATCCTGAACCGACTAACGGGTATCAAACGGGAATATCCACGAAAAGTAACGTTTAAACCAAAGTTAAAATAAATATATATTAAATATTTTATAATATAACTGTTGAAATAGTTCACGGTGTGGAGTGATGTCCTATGTTGAGGTATATTAAGCAAGCGACTGTGATATTGTGGCATGTTACTGGGAGTTATTTTCTCACAATAAAACACCACAGATGTTCACGTAATATTTTCATATTAACTTTATTTGATTCTCATAAACTTTCAGCGACACTTTGCATATAACCTGTTGCAATAATTAATCTAGTTTTACAGTTCATATGCCGCACAATTATTTTCCAGTCCCTAATGGTTTCACTCGCCACAGTTCGTTCTGATCACAGTTTACTGTATCGCTGTCCAAACACAACTAACTGAATCCCACTCTGGCAACAGTTTATATGAGCCCGGAATGAAAAATTCTCAAATTCTAGTTGGTATTATTCTATTATAGGAGTTTCGGGAATCTGAGCATCTGGAAAGGAGCGATACATGCGTACAGAACTTTCCGGAATGGTCTAACTCGCTAGTCAACAATTCGCGAATCTACTTCACCAATACGAGACCACTATCCTCGCTGTCACCCGTGAAATTCAAACCCTGCTATTACAATACGTTGCAATATAATTGTGTGTTCATTTATGGTTGGATGATAAATGACGAAAACGAGAGTGTAAATCATTTTGAATCTAAGTATGACGAATTTTAAATAGGAAAACTAGAAGTTACAATTACAAATAAATAAAATTAATTGATTAAACATTTTTTCAATGCCCCAGGTTGTCATTTCGACATTTCTGGTGTTCTCTCCTGGCTTTGGCGTAATTGTAACGCACGTCTGAAGTTGGAGTGCCTAGAAGGCGGAGTTACGTACACTATCCCGATGATATGATGGATGATAAATGATAATGAAGTGCCAGGAGAGTTCTTAACCTAAACTTAATCTAAATTCCAGACAATGGGTAACCACATGAATAATTCCCTTTAAGGAAACATTCCTACAGTTTTACCGGGAATCGAGCCCAGACGTCATGAACAGTAGTCACAAATGCTGATCACTAGCACCTGAGGCTGGTCGAATTAATTAAACATGATCAGAAATAAAATAAGCTAGAAATATCGCATCCTGAGGAGAAGAATCATATTAATGGAGAACGGAGCAAACTTCAGGAAGAAGACAATTACATCAGTTACCTTATGTAGTTGGATTATTAGATCTGGGAGGATGAAATGAACTGATCACTCCTGGGAGTTAAAATGGCTGGCAGCAGAAACGCTTTCATATTTTTTATTGAGGAAACCATAGGGGAAATAACCATTTGAAGACTTAGGCCTGGATGGGAGGACAGAATATTATTCAAACAGGGAAGTGAAAACTGAAGATAAGACTTATGATTCAGCTGAGTATAGAGACATTTGAAGAACATTAGAGAATAAGATTTAAGGGTTTAGTAAAATTGCGACATGGCCGTTAGAAAGGAAACTGCTTCATAATATTATTACACATTTATTTTACAAAGTTTAAAATAAGGTTTCGCCAATGAGTTGAGATGTTTCCAAACCAATTCTACATCATTTTATTTAATATTATGTCAAAGTTAGTTATTATAAATACATAAATATTAACTACTCAACAACTCTTACAAAACGACACTGAATTTCTTCGTATTAAAAGTTGAAGTTGTTGTTAAGGACTGTTCCAAGAAAAAAAAATCTAATTAAAATAATATATCCAAAGTATCCATCCATAGTAATTCTGCCCGAAGGCAGGTCTTTCACTGCAATCACAGCATTTTCATGCTATGCTTGCAGCTTTGCTAGAGAATTGTAGATGTGATAGCTTCCCGTTGCTTTCCACACCGGTGAAGGATTATGATGATGATGATGATAATGATAAGGATCATGATAATGACCATATGATTTCGGGGACCGTTCGGGCCTTAAAGTTTTCCTGAAATTTGTCTTACATGTGAGGAAAACCCCTGATAAAAACCTCACCCAGAAAAACTGCCCCGACCGAGGATCGAACCCGGGCCCGCTGCGTGACAAGACAACACGCTACCTCGAGACCACAGCGGTGGACAATATCCAAAATATATAAACTGGCAAAATATGATTATTAGTTATGAAAGTATGGTAAATCATTTTGATTACAATTTGAAACTATGGAACAAATGTCTCGATGCTCTAGTGGTTATCCTCTTTGTATCTAGTCCAGATGGTCGCGGGTTCAAACCCAGCCGGAGTCTGTAGATTTTTAGAATGGAAAATTCCAAGAAAAATGTCCTCCGGGAAGGGCATTAAGCCGTGGGTCTCGAGTCAGAATACCGGTATTTTCGAGCTCTCAATAGAATCTCAAGTCTAAATAAGTGCATCTGAGCAAAATTTAAGTGACCTTTCCCATTCAAATAACATCTCAGTTGCCTGCTAGATGTCCCATTGATGCGATATACGGACAACAATGTCACTCACTGACGTCTGTAAGCAAATAAACGTAATTAAAGGTTACCATGGTCAAGAATTTCCCGCTAGGGGAGTACTAATGTCTCCACGAGGGGCGTATGGGATATATATAGGCATATGTAAATATATGAAACAAATAAAACCAATTTGAATCAATACTTCTAATAAAATAAGATGCAAATTGTATCACTCCTCTTCTCCAATCGTAGTTTAACCTCTCACTTATTGGTAATTTTACATGATACGCGCCACTCATGCCTTATCCCCGGTATCACCTGGATTACTTATACATAATAATACTTTTTTGACAGCACAAGGACATGGAGGGCCTCCCTGAATATGTAATCAGCTCAATCCAGGGCGTCCACTGAGACAACGCAACATTAAAATACACCATTCGCTAACACATACATACTAAATATACAATGATCAGAGCAATTTGTTACGACCACTAAATTAGGAACATAGATGTGAAATTCTGGGCAGACGAGGTTAGGAGAGAACTCCAAAAGATTGGGGTGGGTTGGATATGGGAAAGGGATTGAAAATCGCAAGAATGTGTAGAGAAAAATAAGGAGGAAGTGATTAGTTATAAACCAATAAGATATTTTCGTCGAATCTACGGGAAAACGCTCATTGTTTTTACAAAGAGACGTAAAACAAGTTTGGGGAAAATAATATTATATACGTACTCAATCTAGGATCTAAAGAGAGATCAGGACTGGGTTGGTTTAGGCTAGGGACATGGAAATTTCTAAAAATTAGCGACGATCACGATATGGGAATATGTCCAATGTGCGGGAACTTCGAATACGAGATACATATGTTAAATCTCAGGTTTAATCTATATTATAATTTTTGTTTAGCGAAGACGCTATTGTTTACGCGTCTTCGCCTTATTTCTGTTTAACATGTTTTCATTTGTTTATTTTTGCGCCAGACCGACCACATTGTTCGTTTATGAAAGCACTCGGTCTGATAGCTGGTTTCTTGTTTAGGTATGTAGTTTCTCTTAGTCAAGTTACTACTCGAACTTCTAGAAGTAAGGTTGAGCTCTCTCTACTAGTTAATACTTGACCTTCAAGGAGTAAGGTCGAGCTCTCTCGACAGTTACTACTCGACCTTCAAGGAGTAAGGTCGAGCTCTCTCCACACCATGTTTAAGTTAAAAGCTACATGGTCGAGCTTAAGTTAATACTCGACCTTTAAAGAGTAATGTCGAGCTCTCTCTCTGTCTATAGTTGCTTCTCAGCCTTCAAGTAGGAAGGTTGAATTCTCTACAGTTTAAGCTCTGCTTGCGCTTATAGCAGACCATGTTTAAGTTTAAAGCTGTATGGTACAGTTTAAGTTCTGTTCCAGCCGCGAGCAGACCGTCCTGTTACCCCTAGTGGGCAGGCTATTTGTACTTGAAGAGAAGTTCTACAACGTCCTACAAGTTCTATATAGACTCTCTACAGTATACGTAGTAGTTTCTCAACCTTCTAGTTTCATTCAAGCTCTCACTCGGCAGTTTGTTATGTCTCTACCATGTTTAAGTTAAAAGCTGCATGGTCGAGTTGAGTTCTACGCGAGTAGACCGTCCTGTTTAATTAGAGCAGGCTATATTGTTACTTACAACTTTCAAGATCTACACAGATGTTCGATGGGCTGTCGACTCGTTACTACGTTCTACATTTACGCTACATTCTACAAGTTGAGTCCTGTAATTGCTACGAAAGGTTGCTTTGTCGTATTTCAAGATACCATTAAAACTGTATTACATAAAGTTAATGTGTAATTCTATTAGTCTACTTGACATAGTGAACAATATTCAAGAAGCAATAGTGAAAGGATTTATATTAAAAAACGTGCCGCCGCCTACATTTTTTTTACGTCAACTTTGGCTTCGCAGAGATTTTTTAATCACAACCAAGGACATCGTATCCCTATAGCAATTGAAGTGACCGGGAAAAATTAAAATATGTACCGAAATCCTACAATATACATTAGGAAAATGTCACGATTTAGACTATTGGAGGCATCAGTTATTACCGGAAAGATTTCTAAATTCAAATCGTGAAATACTGGCATGCTACGAGTTAATGGCAAATCCAGAAAATTGGATAAACGTGCGTAAATTTCTGGACAAAACGTGGAAAATAATAACACTCATTCGTGAATAAATATGTTAGCAAAATGTAATATCATTAATTCTTAATAATTCTATATAACCTAGGAATTAATGTATAATGTTATTGTAATGTTATGTAATTGTAATATTATTATGTTTTCTTTATGTAATTGTAATAGGCCTATTATTGTTTTTTTAATACTATTACCAAATATTACTTTATTGTAACGGACTGTCAACAGCACGTACGGCTTACTACCCGTGCGACTCATATTTGTAAGTAACATTGTATATATCTTACTTGTAGTCTAATAAAGTCCTATTACTACTACTACATAACCTAATTAATGTAAAATGCAATTAATTGTATTATTATCTAATACGTCCACCGCTGTCGTCTCGAGATAGCATGCTGCCTTGTCACGGCAGTGGACCCGGGTTCGATCCCCGGTCGGGGCAGTTTCTGGGTGAGGTTTTTATCGGGGTTTTTCCTCGCCTGTAAGTAGCGACCGGGGATCTAACCTGAGCCTCCTGTATAAGAAGCAAGCAACCCCGAGATTATAGCGGTGGAAAAATTGTTTAACAGTTATTAAAAAATACGTATTTTTAACGTGTAATAATATTTTTTAGACTTGAAATAAGAACTGGATATATGAACTCATTTTTTACGTCCATATAGGCCTAATTATTATTCATTATCGTTGCTTGTTTACTTATAAAATTATTAATGAAGTTTACTATAATTTATTTGTATGTTGGCGAAAATTTGTGTTCGTTTTTGTTAATATTTCAGTACGCGATACCATTATCGAAGCAAAATCTTAAAGTACTGAAATGAGAAATATATGAGGTAAAGCATTTACCATAACTTACAGCTAGTTGTATTGAGAATACTGTAACTATGGACTGACTTTTAAACTAGATAATATTTTAAAAATGATAAAATATGGAATGTTTAGTAATGTATATTTCAGTGCAGAGATTGCTGATCTTTGATAACAAGATTGCTTGATTTCCATACAACGATGACTGATGACCTTATCCTCAGAGGTTCCGTCCGAAACAAATTACCGATATTAATAATTATTACTGGACGTCTTCTAGGCTATAACCACACTAATATACGTAAGTCTATACTGTATCAAAAATGATGATTTTTGAACATTGTTTATGTTTTTACAAGAATTTAAACTATTCTTAAAGTAGACACCATCAGATTCTATGGTTTTAACTTATTTTTCAACGAAGTTTTTTTATCTCGCGATGGTACCAGTCTCTGGATTATGATGCAAAGAATTCGTAGATCCATTACCTTAGCTTCAATGTATCCGTCATTTCACGCGAGAAATGAGAGAAATGGGCGATGGATCGAAACAGATGGTAATCTGAAGGCGCAAGATATGGACTATATGCTATATGTGTAGCAGTTCCTTAATTTTCGTAATGATTGAACTTGCAGTATGGGGTGCAGATGGGTTTGAATCCGCAACCCTCAAAATTCCATGAATCATTATATTTATTAAGAATGAAGATATCCATCGGCTGCAGTTTGGAACAAACTTCCAGTAAATCACACCTATAAATTCCACCAGACACACAATATTAAGAGAACATTAAAAACATATATTAATTATAAAATAACCTAATATAAATGCGAACGTTTTGATGTTAAAATGTGTTGGACAGTTCTTACTCAATCACGATTAATATTTTTGAGAGAAGTAAATTATACAGGGATGTTTGAAAAATATTAGCTCAGGATAGGGTTGTATGGAGAGCTTATGTCCATGCGGTCATGGATCTACGGGTTTGATAGTGCCAGTGAGTTTGTTTTAGTTAGTATATCTCAATGAAACATATAATACACCCCTGTAATGTTGTGAACTGTCCTAACGTAGTAAATGTTGACAGATACTAGAGGCAATAATCGAAGAAAAATGATTTTACTTATTACCATGTTGGCTATGTACTGTGCGAAAATCAGTCCATTACTCACCATAATTATAAATAATTCATCAATAACCATTATCTATATAAGCATTTTTTAGCAATCATACATTTGTAACTCATAGGCCACAAGCCATTTTTATCATATTTGGAACAATGAATTCATACATAAAATCAGCGCACTTATATTAATTACATCATGAATTCTTTTGCATTTTTAAACATTCTGTATTTTTTTTAATCAATAGGAAGAGTGGTTTTCTAGAAATAAAAAAAACTTTTTACTGACATTGATATACCGCGGCAAATATCCGTAGACTCTTCTGCTTTCTTTCCAAGAAATAGTGATTGGAACCTCCATTTACTTTATTCGAATCTCTCATTCAGCTCACGAATTGTAAATCTAGCCATTACTTTTAATTATCACAGAGAACAACAAAGATTTTTTTTTATTACATAAAACTTTCCTCATTAGAGGATTGTCTCAAGGACAACGTGATACAGACAATTTTTATAATTGATGAAATAAATTTTGTAAATATATTTTTAAAAAAATTCAACTTGTAGGCCTAATTGAAGTATACATACTATAAAGCAATTTTGTAAATATGGTTTCTTAAAATTGAAATTGATCCTCTAATGGCAGCGATGGCAATTCTAGAAAGATACACCCTGTCCAAATCTTAGGAATTCCCTGGTATAGAACCTCTTGCCCCGATCATCAATCCTGTGACGGTTATACTATCTAGTTGGTATTTATCTTTGTAATAGTCAATTGTTGGCTCATATATGACTTTCTTTTCAGAGTCAACTTCCTCAGGTTGGCCACTATGAGTCTCAAAACGAATTGTGGGATCTAATATCATACCAATTTTAGAGGATGGTCTAAATGCAATAATATCTATTCGTCTGTTACTCCCATTAGTGGCCACACCATGTACTTCCTCATAAACTATGTATCCAAAATCTCGCAAGGCTTCTGCCATCATATTTCGAATAGTGTGGTGCCGAACGTTTCTCAGCGATTCTCCAAATGGACAGGCCCCAAGGACGTGTGCAAGGGTTTCGTGCTCTCTGCGACGTCTACAGAGGGTATCGTCCCTAGACCTGCCCGGCAAAGAACGCACCGCCGATACATTGGCTTGCATTTTAATCGCTTCTCTCCATTCGGAACAAGACAATCCCTCATGGTCACGAATCCACTGATTTGCCGGTGTATATTCATTGTAGAGAACAATGTCTTTTCCTTTATGAGGAAGTTGACTCCAGAGAACTGCTTTTTTGTCTCTTAGTTGTTTCCTGAGTTTCCTGGCATCTGGTAGAAGACTTCGAGTGTTAATGTTGATGTCACTAGGTTCAATGTTAAGGTCTCTCACACATTGTAAACTTTCCTCTTTTAGGTTTCGGAGAGTAGTAATGTAAGTATTATTGTCTTGGTGAAGAATGTGGCAAATGTTTATATGCTGTAATTTTGTTTCCCACGTTGCACAAAATAAACCAAGTCCTTTATTCCGACGTTCAGTATATAGCATGTGATCAGGGACATCCATCGGAAGATGTAAAATTTCTTTAAGTCCACTTCTCAAAAGTTTATGACAATTCACTAAGTATGTTTTTGATATTTGATTTGGTGGTACTGTTTGAAACGGGTAGATTAGAGTTGGAGATATGGAACAATTTAAAACTGTAAATTTCTGATCAGGCTGTAACAGCGGCGAAGCAATGAGAGTTTCAATATTATCCCGTAATTTAGTAAGGTTTTGCTTAGAATCAAAAGTTATATGATCTGAAAAGCTGACACCTAAGTAACGAATAGTGTCAGTGATTTTATGGGCACGAATTGCATGTCCATCAAATTGGAGATCTTTTTCACATAGTTTACCTTTCTCGATTGAAAGCACTGCTGATTTGGAAACATTAATCTGAAGGCCTATTTCCTGATACTTCTGTAGAACAATTCTTGTCAGTTCACTGGCAGCTGCTACATCTTTCGCTATAATCACCGTGTCATCAGCAAAGCTCTTAATTGTTAGATGAGGTTGATCCGGAAGTAGTAGATAACCATATTGACTTTTTATTGAGTTTTCTGAGAGTTCATCGAGAATATGATTAGTTGCAATGTTATATAAAGATGGTGATAACGGAGAACCTTGCAGAACCCCTCGATTGATAGTAATTGGTTTAGTTTTATTTTGAAGGATTTCAATCTGAGTCGTGTTTCCTTCCAGGAGATTTAATATTAATTTTGATAATTGTTTTGGCACACCGACAGTTTGTAATGTGTTCTTAAGATGATTATGTCCTATATTACCAAAGGCTTTACTTATGTCCAAAAAAACTATACATGCAGACTCTTTCTTTTGTTTTGCTGATTGTAAGATGCTATTTAGGATAGATGTATTAGTGTGTGTGCCTGGAGAATTTATGAAACCTCTCTGGTGTTCATTGAAGGTTATGTAACTACACAGGCGTTTATTAAGGGCTCTCTCGATTACTCTCCGAACTACTGAACAAATGGTTATAGGACGCCAGTTTGAAAGTTCGTTTTTATCACCGCTCTTATGAATTAATACTGTTCGAGCTTTCTGTAATACTGGTGGCACAATTCCTGAAACTAGCATTCTTGTAGCAATTAGAGATGATTTCAGCGGCGACATTGTTTTTAATTGCTCTTACAATTACATGATCTGGCCCACTGGCAGTGACTATTGAAATTTTCCTAGTAGCCTCAATAATTTCATTTGTACTTACAGAAGTATCAAATGTTTCATCTAATTGAACAGCTTCAACTTCACCTAGTTTGTTTGGGTATTCTTCTCGAACAAAGTCATTGTGTGTAGAAAACAAATTTGAGAAATATTCATTTAATATAGGGCAATCAATAGAACATGAAGTATTGTCTCCTTGAAATACTTGTCGGAGAGCCTTCCTATGTTGGTTGTAAAAATAAAATTGAGTCAGCTGATACCTATATTCATTTTTCCTCTTTGGTCTATTTCGTTTCGAAGCCCTTTCAGGATTAGGAGATGTTTTATATGTTTTTTGATTATTTGCAGCTATTTTCGTTTTTCGTGCATCAAAATATCTTCTAGCAGGATGTTTGGGACTAGGTAAAATATGAACTGCATATGCTAAGAAGAAAACGAATTCTTCAACCAAATTATTAAACTGAAAATCATCAAGTTCCACTAAAAATTTCGCCTTCCAAGTGGCTATTTGTATTTGATATTCACTTAAGTCATGCTTTGTATAATTTTTGGAATCATCAATATGGGTGGAGTAAACAGTTGCTTGAGGAGATTTACCTCCACGGTTTACCAATTTATCTCGGTATTCTGTTGGATGTGAGCGACTTATTTGATTTTTAGTTCTCTGTCATTTTTAAAATTTTTACCACAATGTTTACATACAGTTTGATTATTTATAGTTTCCTGTGTTAATTTAAATAACAGAAAGATATTTTAAATAGCAGATATATATCGTGCATTGATAGTGATTTTTGGATGCCTTAACATCAGTACCCTTTCACTTTTGTCCAAATAACTTGCGAAGTTAAAATATATCTTTATCAAATTACGCAACAATTTAATTTCTTAACATCAACTACATCTGCAACTTTTCTACATAAATACTAAAATACGAAACTCCATATTACAGAGATGAATGGACGGGCCACATCAATAGAACGGATAAAAACAGAATTCCAAAATACATTCTTAATTACAAACCACTAGGACGAAGAAGAGTAGGAATACCCAGTAAAATATAGACCAATAATTCTAACATGAGATTGTACTTACATACTCACTGACACTATCGAACCCGTAGGTTCATGGCCGCACGGACATAAGCTCTCCATACATCCCTATCCTGAGCTAATGCTTTCCAGTCATTCCCGGTATAATCTCCTCAAATCATAGTTAAGGTTATTCTCCCACCTCATGCTTGGTCTACCAACTGGGCGTTTTCCCTCTGGCTTTCCTACAAGAAGCTTCCATGCAAGTATTTCATTCCCACAGACATTATTTATATTAATCCTTGATTATGATGAAGCTGGATTCAGAAACTCCGAATTCAACATAAAAAATACATTTCATCATTAAACAACGTATCAACTAATAACTTTTGTGAATGTGGAAAAATCATTATAATAAAAATTACAATTCTCACTTCTCAATAATTTGTTGGTGCGAAATAATTGAGAAATTGTCTTTTTTTGAAGCTTCATGTATGAATATTGCTCAGAATTACTTTTTTTGTATTATTCATTTCCAGAATCGTCTTTCTCTTCACCAGTTGTTTCATTAGTCTCTCCTGAAATAGTTTCTGATATTTCAGGAATGTTTTCTTCTAAGGCATTTTATCTCCAGAAATATATTTTATTTTAACATATACAAATCTCTTAAAGATTCAACGCGTTTTTCCCCCTCATTTTCTACCACAATACCACCAGATCATTTTAAAATCCATCATTCCTCCAGAAATAGATTTTAATCTAAATAAATAATAGTTTTAAAAAACTAAAAGAACACGCTTTATTAGAAAACTAAAAAATGAAAAATAATTTTAATTTCCAGTACGCTTGAGATAAAATAAAGTGGTGAACAAAAAAATCATCTCCAACATATATAGAATAAAATTAGAGTTATCAACAAAAAGAAAATAATTTTTCCATCAAAAGCGTGGGGTGATTTTTATGATTTTTACATTTTCTTCTTAGATAGCTTACTTTTACCAATATCTGTTTATAATCAAATATATTAATTGATATAGAGCACCCCACGCTTTTGATGGTAAAATTATTTTCTTTTTGTTGATAACTCTAATTTTATTCTACATATCTTGGAGATGATTTTTTTGTTCACCACTTTATATTATCTCAAGCGTACTGGAAATTAAAATTATTTTTCATTTTTTAGTATTCTAATAAAGCGAGTTCTTTTAGTTTTTTAAAACTATTATTTATTTTGATTTTATGATGATTATGGCCAGGATTTTAGAATATAAATATGAAATTATTGTATTGTCACGGGTCCTCTACAGGTATACAAAGTTTCAAGTCGATCCAATGATTTTAAGCGGGTGAAAATCGCGTTGAAAAATTCCGTTACATAGATAGATAGATAGATAGATAGATAGATAGATAGATAGATAGATAGATAGATAGATAGATAGATAGATAGATAGATAGATAGATAGATAGATAGATAGATACAGGTCAAGCTAATATAAAGCGTGTAAAAAAGAACAAAACAAATATACACAAATCAACGGTTTATACATAAGCCTGCTTCCGTGCACATCAAAGATATAAATAAAATTCTTCGTGAACCGAATGCATGTTCATTCCTTTACTTTAGAACACGATAACCATCTATAAACTGAATATGGACACGTGTTTTGTTTGTGTACACGTGCTATGTGAACACGTGTTTTGTGTGTGTAAACTTGTAGGTGCTCGTGTGCGTGCACTTATGTGTGTAAGTGTACGAACATGCATGCATGTGTTTGTGTGCTGCGAGTGGTGCTTATTTTCAGGTTCACGGGGGATCGCTAACCTAAAAAAATGCGTTCACTCATAGATTCTTGCGGGGAAAATATTGTGCATTGTTTTTGTGTATATTATTCCCTCTATTAGGCAAGGTAAATAATTCACAATAACTGTCAAACTCTATTTGCTAAGAATATTTCGGTAAGTAGCCTGTTTTTGCCTACATACAAATCACAATTTATTAATGTCGGTCCTTGTGGGATTGTGGTTACAATGTTCGGGTCTAGTTCTAAGTTCGCGACTGGAGTCTATGAATATCTTACTCTTCTTCTTCACTTGCTGGTTTAGGCAAGAGTTGCCTGTTCCGTCTTCACTAATAGATCTAAGACCATCTCTTCCGAGGACGTCCGACATCTCTTCTTGCTCTGGGAAAATAATGGAAGATTTTACTTGGTAATCTACTTTCTTCCATTCTTTCTACATGTTCTTTCCACTGTATCTTGTTGTTAAATATATTTTCTTTTATGGAGTAGATCTGCAGTTCTTCACGGATATCCTCGTTTCTTATCTGGTCCATTCTAGTGCAGCCTTTTACTCTTCTTAAAAATTTCATCTCGGCTGCTTGGATTTTACTTTCTTGTTTGGTAGTGGTAATCCAAGATTCACTCCCATACAAAAGGACAGGGACAGCCATTGTTTTATAAAATTTTAATTTTGTTTGTTTATGGGCTTTATTATTCAATGTTCTATTTATTGTACCACAAATAGCTTGAAACTGATGTGTTTTGTGTTCAATATCTTTATCATACCCATAGATAATGCCACATCCTAAATATTTAAAGTGGGATACTTGTTCAATAATTTCGTCTCTAATTACTATTTTTGCACGCAGAGTATTTCTTCCACAAAATGCCATTACTTTTGTTTTACTTATTGAAATTTTAAAATTATAATCGCTACATATTGCATTTAGTGGATACCTTAGTGCATGTAAAAATATTGAGCATGACTTTCTTCGCAAGGAAAGCAGAGTCATGGGTTCCGTATCAAATATTAACGGCGATGTAAAGGAATCTCTAATTTGAAAATAAAAGAGGCTTCTTCAGCAAAACATTTCAGCTCTTTTACTCCCAGATTTGAATTGCTATACTATCAACATTAGGCGTTAAACATCTCGTAAAATTAAATACTCCTAAGAAGATAATAAATTCATAGTGACGGTAAACACTTGCAGAAAAAATTGGCCCTATGTTATTATACAGAATAGAAATGAATTCCATGAAAAACGTGTGCATTTTGTTCGGTCATATCACCCGTATTTTATGAGTGAAAGCGAAATAAACCAAATAAATCTATTTGGCTGCACAGTCGTAGCAGAAAAGCAATTTTGTGTAAGAAATACGGAGTACCAGACAAAAAATAATTTTTGTTAAATTTATTTAAATTTCATATTCTTATTCCAATGTTTAAATTAATTAGGGATATAGGATGACTTCAGACCTTTGATAGGAAAAATTCTTCTATTAAGATTATGGTGAATAAAAGACATGCATGGAAGCTTCTTGTAGGAAAACCAGAGGGAAAACGCCCAGTTGTTAGACCAAGAATGAGGTGGGAGAATAACAATAACTATGGTTTGAGGGAAGTAGATTATGCAAATGATTGGAAAACATTAGCTCGGGATGGGGATGTATGGAGAGCTTATGTCCGCGCGGCCATGAATCTATGGGTTTGATAGTGCCAGTTAGTTAGTTAGTTATTAAGATCTAATTGATTCTATTGTAAAAATTTAACTATTAGAGAATGGCTCACTGTTTGCCGACATTTATAAAATATCTCTGTTTGTAGTTTGTGTATATATGGCCATGTTTTATGCATAATTTAATAATATTTTTAATGTTTTAATTTCATTATAAATTCTATAATTTAATAAAATTCTCGTTTTAATTTATTATTAACATACTTTGCGTTTTAGTTATTAGCTCTAAATTGATTCTTTATAATTAACTCGTTCAGTAGCGCTATCAAATGTAAAGGTTTAAGCTAAAAAAAAATAGGGATATTTTAATAGAGCAGTTAATTTGATGTCATATCATCTTCGTGACCTGAGCAGTTCTGATTGGGATAAAATTTGGCAAGATACATATGACAAAGTACAGTAACTAATTCTCTCAATTTTTAGATTTTTATTTTGAAAATTGTCCAAGATACAGACAAGTAATAAAAACCAAAATGCATAAATATATAAATTACTTTGATTTTTCGTCTGCTTGGAGTAGAGTGAGAAACATCATTGAAAACCTAAGGAACAGAGCTTTTTACTGAAATCCTGCTTAAAATTCATATGACAATTACCGTATCAAGGTCACTCACTGTACACTTTTGACCTTGAATATCTTAGAACACGACTTTTCTTCTTCTTCTTCTTCTTCACGGTTTAGGCTTATACTAACCTGTTCAGGCTCCACATTGCTGCTCTTTCCATCTTTTCCTTGGTCTTCCCAAACTTTTCTTCCTCGTAACACACTTTTCAAATATATATATATATATATATATATATATATAAATATATATATATATATATTATTGCCAAAAATTAGTATGCGAATGTACTACATATATTAAGGTGAAACCGCAATGGGACGGCAATGCAGATTTAACGAAAGTGGCATGCTGCACACTTCTGCACACATGTTGTAATAAGGGTTACCATTGTATAAATGGCTGCAGTTTCAATATTTAATCTCCAGGGTTTGTTGCTGTTAATTGACGAAAATTGTTTCTATCAAGTAAAGTTGCTGTTACATAGTATCATATTAATGGCTATTTAACTCATGCCCCAAATGGGAATCAATGATCAATCACATTTCAATGAATTATGTTTTACAACCAAACATAGTCGTGTTTCATCTCGATGTTTTTCTACTTCTGTTTGTCATATTGAAGAAAGCTCCTCCTTTTTAATATTCTGAACAGGTGAGAGCATTGTTCTGCAGTGACTGACTCTCGAATAAATACGTTGAATATAGAAAATAACTAATAGATTCCTTCGAACTACACATTTGATAATTGTGTGTTGAAGAATTGTGTTTTAAATAATGGTTTTACTGAATTGTCTCCGAAAAAATTAATTAATAACCTATAATGTTGGTTATAATATACAGTTTGATGTGTTTCATTTTCTCTCCACTAGGGTGCATTCGTACAATATTGCGATCCTATTTGGCAATAAATAGTATGATCAAGTTGCAGTGATGAACAAATGAAACATAACCAAAAATATTTCATTTGTTTTAAAACATCGTCGTTTATATTACATATATAAATATTTTAAAATATCTGTATTTAAATAATTATTTGTGAGTAAACAGCCTACATTTATTCGTTAAATAATCCTAACAAATGCCACTCTTGATTTCCAAATCCTATATATAAATTGGAAATCACTCATGGTATTACTTATGATAAATATATTTGTTATAAAACATAAACATTTAACCTGTAATGAACCCATATTCTGAAAGTAAATATTTAATGCTTGGTACAGGCCTATTTCTGTGGTTTATTTGCAGAAGAGTGCAGCATGTAAACCCCGTGAAATCTGCACTGCTTGGCATTGAAGTGCCAGCCTAATATTAGGTACAATGATAGAATAATGTATTTTTTATTTTTATTTTATTTTATTTTACTTTGCAAATGTCCCAGTTTGTCTTTCGACATTCCTGGTGTTCTCTCCTGACATGGCGTACTTGTAACCACTTCTGAGGTTAGGGTGCCTGGAAGGCGGGGTTACGTTGCCACGATGATATGATGGGTGATGATGATGATGATGATAGTGGTGCGCCAGGAAGATCCCTAATCCTAAGCTTAATGTAAGATGGATATGAATGATGATGATTGTGATGGCCATATGATTTCGGGGACCGTTTGGGCCTTAAAGATTTCCTGACATTTGTCTTACAGGTGAGAAAAAACCCCGATAAAACCTCACCCAGAAATGACAATAAAATATATATTTTAAAATAATATTGTGATTTGGAGTGTTTTGAGATATTCAAGGACAAAATGTTAAAGTGTATAAGAATTTCATATAGGATATCAATAAATATATCAATTTATTATCTTCTCAATAGTGTTTGGATTTTTATTCCGCTACAATTAGAGGAAACGTTCGAGTGATTTATAAATATGTAGGCCCTATGTATCATTCTTTTTAACATTTGAATAAATCAAACACCTGAAAATTGGCATATTTACTTATAAATTGTCATATGTGTCCTTCATACCAAATTTCATCAAAATCAGAAATTGAGGGGTTAAATATTACTTACTTTTATTGATCTGGCACGGAATTGCTCAATATACATTTGTATTTTCATTACAATAAAATAATTGGGATCGTTAGGGAAACGATGCAATACCACAATTAAAAAAAACCAACAGAGGGACAAATTACTGTTGTAGATTGTAATTAGCGACCTGAAGTACGGTATGTGTACATAGATAGTTCTTGGTGAAAAAAATAGTATGAAATATAGGGGAGAAATCATAATTTAATAGAAAAATAACCTCAAAATGGTGACATGAACGATATTTGTCCTGCAAAGATAGCTATGAATAATAGTGAAAAGAAAATTGTTAGAAAAAGATCACATTGTCTCACTAGGTGTGTCTCCGTTTCCACCGGAATACTGTTTTTAACATAACGTCTATTAAAATTATCTAAAAAAAAAAGAAAAAAATATTTTATAACTCAATATAAATGTTATAATAATATAATATCCTCAACACGTGTCCAACTCAGGATCGGGATCGAGGGGATGAGATGAGATGAAGCCCCATATATTGTGGTCCGTGAATGACAAGTGTGCCGGGCGACCACGCCTGACGCACCATCACAGGGGCAGATGAAAGAAATGAAACGAAATGGATGAGATGAGCATGGAGAAATGGTGGAATGAAATTGTGAAACATGAACTAAATACAGATAACCTAAACGAATTCGAATCGAACTTACCCAAATCCTAATCTAACCTACCCTCTGTATGACATAGTAACGAAATATGTCATTAGATGTCGCAATACAAGAACAAAATAAGTTGTTACATAAACATAGTTAATCAGGTAGCTAATCGATGGCATTCGATATTGTTTATAACCTGTGGTCTGTTCTAACATGGAAAGTGCTTAATTTTATTATTATTATTATTATTATTATTATTATTATTATTATTATTATTATATTAATACTAATTCAATGGCACTATCAAAACCATAGGTTCATGGCCGTGCGGACACATGCTCTCCACACATCCCTATCCTGAGCTAATGTTTTTCAATCATCTCCTATACAATATATTTCCCTCCAATCATGGTTAATCTTATTCTCCCACCTCATTCTTGGTCTACCAATTGGGCGGTTTCCTCTGGTCTTCCTACAAGAAGCTTCCTTGCCCCCTTTTCATTGCCCATTCGCGCCACATGTCCTGAACATCGCAGTCTACAAGACTTATCTTATTATATCTGGTTTCGTATAAAGATCATGTAGCTCACTGTTAGAAGTCTTCTCCATTCCCCTGTTTTTACATCTCTCTTTGGTCCAAAAAGTTTCTTAAATCTTTATTCTCAAATACTTGGAATCTTTTCCCCTCCCTTAAAATAAGAGTCCATATTTCGCATATTATTATTACCATTATTATTATTATTATTATTTTTTTATTATTATTATTATTACTATTATTATTATTACTATTATTATTATTACCATTATTATTATTATTACATATTTTTACTTTACTCCTCAGGTCTACAGTACTATATTACATCTGGTTTCTCATAAAGATCATGCTATATTGTTTATTAATATTAATTTAATTATAGTTAATCCATAATTGTTAATATATGTATAGAAGATTTAATCCCCATGAAGTGGAATGGAAAAATATACAATTTTGTGTGAATAAACATTTCTTTTGAATACTGTTCATGAACCCGCTTATATTAGAATTGATTTCAATGTTTTAACACACCCTGCATTGAAATTTTTAATCGTGTTATTATTTTATAATCTTCCTATTGTAGGAAACTCAGTGTATGCAAAAAGGAAATAATCATAATTATATTATTAGATAATTCAATGATTATAAATGTAAAAACAATTATAGAATAATACCTATTTAACTTTAATCAGTTTTAAATAGATTCTATTTCCTTAATTATGTACCAATTAAATGATAACAACTCTTGTCATTATCATTTGTGTCCGGCTATAAATCAATCGTCAGCAAAATATATTGTATTTTTAAACTCATCTAATAGCCAATAACAAAAGGCTAATTAAAACAGTTCCAGATTTATATCCAACAGTAAAAGGGAATCCATGGACCGAAAAAAGATGGAAAGGATTTGCATCATCATTTAATGAATCATCTCCTATAAGATGAAAAAAAAATAAGAAGAAAAATCTTCATAAGTTCACCATATTATCACTGTAATTAAAAATTAATATAATAATTTCAGTCAAACGCAGAGAAAAAATTATTTTAAGTATGCAGAATTAAAGTATTAATTCCTTGTGATATATACAGGGTGGACCGCTCGAATGGACCTAATTTCAATTGCTTGTTACTGGCAAACGGTTGAATATAGAAACTTAAAACAACGTTCATATTACAGAAAAACTCACCAAGTTTTGATATCCAGATCACCACATCTCTATATGAGCCCCAGCAGTCACTGTGACGATATCAAAGCGATGAACAATTTCTTGCCAAGTACGTTGTAGTATGTCTTCTGGAATGTTCTCAATAGCCTCTATGATGCGCTCACGAAGATCACGAAGGTCTTTGACTGGGGTGGTGTAAACTTTATCTTTGACATAGCCCCAGAGAAAGAAATCCAGTGGTGTTAAATCGGGAGATCTCGGGGGCCACGCGATTGGTCCTCCCCTACCAATCCAACGGCCAGGGAAAATGTTGTCCAAAGTCGTACGAACTTCATTGGACCAGTGGGGAGGAGCACCATCTTGCTGGAAAACGATGTTAGGCTGCAGTTGTTCAATTTGTGGAAAGAAGAACTGCTCCAGCATGTCAAGATATGTGGTACCACGAACAGTTTTCTCGGCGAAGAAGAAAAAACGGTCCAATGACCTTATTATGTGACAAACTGCACCAAACATTCATCTTCGGACTATCACGAACATGCTCTTGAATAGCGTGAGGATTCTCCGATCCCCAGATCCGCACATTATGCCGGTTTACCTTGCCTGACAAATGGAAAGTGGCTTCGTCCGAGAAGAAAATCTTGGTCATGAAGTCAGGATCAGCGCCGAGACGGTCCAGCATCGTATTGGCGAATTCCACTCGTTTCGGCATGTCATTCGGCTCCAGACGTTGCACTAACTGCACTTTATATGCGTGCAGTTTGAGGCGTTTGTGGACAATCCGTTGTAATGTCGATTTTGGTATTTGAAGTTCCCGCGAAGCTCTTCTTAATGACTTCCGGGGGCTTCGCTCAAATGCGGCTTGAACATTTGCTACCATTTCATCGGATGCTCTGCGACCACCACCATGCTTCTTCAACACAGATCCTGTAGCTAATAATGTATCACGCCACTTCTTTATGCTTCTAGCAGTTGGAGCATCACGGTTAAACACACGCCGGAACTCCCTTTGAACTCTAATGATTGATTTAAACTCCGCATACCACAAAACAGCTTGCGCTTTCATCTGCGGAGTCGCCATTTTCACAAACAATTAAATCTAAGAACGAGAAACGTATCTTTGTGCCATCTACCGACAGGATTCGAAACTTGGTGAGTTTTTCTGTACTATGAACGTTGTTTTAAGTTTCTATCTTCAACCGTTTGCCAGTAACAAGCAATTGAAATTAGGTCCATTCGAGCGGTCCACCCGTACAATACAATTTTGTTGTATGGTCTGGGTCACAAATATATGGTTTTCTAAAAAATCAGAAAATTATCGGTGCATTACTTCATAATGACTATTTAACTCATACCCCAAATGGTAATCAATGACAATCACGTTTCAATGAATTTTGTTTTACAACCAATCACAGTCGTGTTTCATCTCGCTCTTTATCGACTTTTTTATCAGCTCCTGCTTTTGTGATAAATAAAGCTCCTCCTTTTTCATATTCTCAACAGATCAGATAATTATTTTGCAGTGACTGACTCTCCATCAAATACATTGAATACAGCAAATAATGAATATATTCCATGACTTTACTGAGTTTATTACTAAAACTATAAATTACTAACCTATAATGTTGGTTGTAACATACAGTTTAATGTGTTTCATTATTGGAGAAACTCAAAACTGAAGAGGAAAGGAGAAAATTCCAACAAAATTTTCAGGAGAAAGCCTCTACCATAGAAACCTCATATGGCAATACCAAGGAACACTGGAGTCATTTGAAAACCTCTATACAGATACTGCAGAGGAAACAGTAGGATACAAAGAGAAAAAGAATATTAAGAAATCTTGGGTCACAGAAAAAATTGTTAGAGAAGAAGGAAGAAAGAAGAAAATAGAAAAATGGCAATACAGAAGAAGCCAAAAGAAACTACTGGAAACTAAACAACGAACTTAGAAGAGAAACTGACAAGGCAAGGGAAGAATGGATGAAGCAGAAATGTGAAGAACTAGAGAATCTGGAGAGGAAAGGAAAAATATGATTTAATGTACCAGGAAGTTAAAAGCTTGGACTGTGGAAAGAAGAGCAGGAAAACTATGTGGCTGATTGAGGATGAAAATAATGAATAAATAACAGACAAACAGAGAATTATGAATACATGAAAAAATATGTAGAAGAGCTATATGAGACAAGAAATCATCTGGCTAACTTGGATATAGAAAATGAAGAAGACGTATCAGAAGATGAAAAAGGATTTTCAATTCTGAAGGAAGAAGTTGAATAGCAATTAAGGAAATGAAAAATGGGAAAACAACAGGGGTAGATGGAATCCCCATTGAATTCGTTAAATGCTTGGGAGGAGGAAAGAAGGAAATTCTGCATTTATGCAACAAGATATATAAAGAAGGTGGAATGGCCCGAAGAATTGACTGAGGCAGTGTTAATACCAATACCGAATAAAAACAATGCAAAGAAATGTAAGGAATTCAGGACTATCAGCTTGATATCACACTCTGCAAAGATTCTCCTGCGAATACTGAATCGACGTTTACGTTCTACGATGGAAAGCGAATCGGAAGAAGAACAGTTTGGCTTCAGGAAGGGAAAGGATACAAGAGATGCAATTGGATTGATACGAACAATAGGAGAAAGATATATAGAAAAAGATAAAGACGTGTATGCAGTATTTGTTGACCTGGAAAAGGCCTTTGACAGAATAAATTGGAATAAACTCCCGAAGATCTTGAAGAAAATTGGCGTGAACTGGAAGGAGAGGTGGCTCATAAGTAGTATTTATATGAAACAGCGAATAAAAGTGAAGATAGGAGAAGAAATGTCAGAGGGAAGAGAAATTGGAAGGGGGTAAGGCAAGGATGTCCTCTATCACCTACTCTTTTCAACATCTACCTGGAAGACCTAATGAAGAACTGCTTCAGCAATACAGGAGACGTAAACATGGGAGGAAGGAGAATAAAGTGCATAAGATTTGCTGATGATATGGCTTTGCTAGCAGAAGATGCAATGACACTGAGGAACATGCTGATGGAGCTAAATGATAAGTGCGAGGGCTTATGGGATGAAGATAAATATAAATATGACGAAACCCATGATTATAGGAAAGAAACCAAGGAAGATAAACATGATAATTAAAGATAAGGCTATCGAGCAAGTGGAGAGCTTCAAATACTTGGGATGTACTATCAGTAGTAACATGAACTGCGGTCAAGAAGTAAAGCAGAGAATAGCTATGGCAAAAGAAGCTTTCAACAAGAAGAGAAGCATTTTCTGCGGACCTTTGGCAAAAGAATTAAAGAAGAAGCTAATAAAGTGCTTTGTGTGGAGTATAGCATTGTATGGTGCAGATACGTGGACATTACGACTGAATGAGGAAAAGCGACTGGAAGCTTTTGAGATGTGGATATGGAGAAGAATGGAACGTATAAAAATGATAGACAAAGTAACAAATAAAGATGAGCTAGACAGAGTGGGTGAAAGAAGAACAATGCTGGAACTCAGAGGAAAAGAAATTGGATTGGCACTGGCTAAGAGGAAACTTCCTGCTGAAGGATGCTCTAGAAGGAATGGTCAACAGAAAGAAAGATAGAGGCAGAAAAAGACATCAGATGATAGAGAGTATTAAAATAAATGGTTTGTATGCAGATACAAAAAGAAAAGCCGAGTTAAGGAAAGAGTGGAGAATGACGAGTTTTCAGTGAAAGACCTGCTCTTGAGCAGTACACTATGAATGAATTTCTCCACTAGGATGCATGCTTACAATATTACGATCCTATTTGTCAACATATAATACGGTCAAGTTGCAGTGAATAAACATAACCTCACATTTCTGATTTGTTTTCAAACATCGCTGTTTATATTAAATATATAAATGTTTTAAAATACCGGTAACAATCAAGTCTCGTAGACTGCGATGGCCAGGACATGTTGCACCTATGGGGAATGAAAGACGTGCATGGAAGCTTCTTGTAGGAAAGCCAGAGGGAAAACGCCCAGTTGGTAGACCAAGAATGAGGTGGGAGAACAACATTAACTATGATTTGAGGGAAGTAGATTATACAGGGAATGATTGGAAAGCATTAGCTCAGGATAGGGATGTATGGAGAGCTTATGTCCGCGCGGCCATGAACCTACGGGTTCGATAGTGCCAGTGAGTAAGTAAGTAAGTAAGTAAGTAAGTAAGGTAACCATTTTTAAATAATAACTTTTGAGTAAACAGCTTATTTTTATACGTAAAGTAGTCCTAACATATGTCACTCTTGATTTTCATATCCTTTAGATAAATTAACTTGTCACTTGGTGCTCGTGAATTTATCGATGATTTGGAAATCAGTCGTGACATTACTTATGACTATTTAATTCATACCCCAAAATGGCAGTCAATGACCAATCACATTTCAATGAATTTTAATTTACAACCAATCGCAGTCGTTTATCACGTCGATTTTATCACTTTAATTTTATCGCTTTCATTTTATCAAGTGGCTCCCAGATTGGATATATAGTTCACGAATGTAACGAGATTCTGCTTGCGAGATATAATAGAAAAAATCGTAGCAATTGATTATTCCATAAAAACCACTGTTTGCACTTTCTTAAACGTATTATTTCCCAGGATTGAACGTTGCAGAAAAATATAATTGACATATTTACATCATAGGACATCAGAAATTAATTAATATCCTGTAATGATGTGTTTCATTTTTTCTCCACTAGGGTGTATTTATACAAACTGTGATTCTATTTGGCAACAAATATGATCCGGTTGCAGTGATGAACAAATGAAACATAACCAAACATTTCTAATTTGTTTTCAAACATCGGCGTTTACATTAAATATATAAATATTTTAAAATGAATGTATTTAAATAGTGATTTGTGAGTAAACAGCTTAATTTTATTCATTAAATAATCCGAACAAATGCCACTCTCGATTTTCAAATTCTCTAGATAAATTCACTCCTCAGTTCGTGCGTCGAGAATTTATCGATAATTTGGAAATCACTCGTTGCATTACTTATGACTATTTAACTCATGCCACAAATGCTAGTAAATGACCAATCACATTTCAATTAATGTTGTTTTACAACCAATGACAGTCGTGTTTCACCTCGCTCTTTATCGATTTCTCTTTATCAGCTCCTGCTTTTGTGATAAAGAAAGCTCCTCCTTTTTAATGTTCTGAACAGGTCACAACATTATTTTTCTCCAACAAATACATTGGATATATCAAATAATGGAAAGATTCCTTGATTTTACTGAGTTGTTTACTAAAAAAATAAATGAATAACCCGTAATGTTGATTATGATATATAGTTTATGTGTTTCATTATTTCTCCACTTGGGTGCACTCTTACAATATTGCGATCTTATTTGGCAATAAATAATATGATCAAGTAGCAGTGAATGAACATAACCTCACATTAAGGTAGAATATGTTTATCACTCACCTCATATTGTTCTTCTTATTTGATTATAAACTAGTTTCGGAACATAGTTTCTGTTCCATCCTCAGTATCATCACGACCGTTGTTCTGTCGTCTTGAAGAGTTGTCCTTCTCTCCTTCCATTGGCTGACTGAAAAACCTCGAAACCAGGTCATTCTCACCGGGAATTTCAAAGTTCATTAATTTCTTCTTTTCGCTCCTTTGAATGTAGATCTTTTCCCAAACAGTAAGTTCTTTTGGTTTTTCTATTTGTTTTAATAATTTTGCTTCTTTCTCGATAAGATGTTTTTCAGACCATGCATGGGCAGCCACTGCAGATTTTTCTACTTCCCCTTTCTTGACATTCCTGAGATGTTCTTTAACTCTAGTTTTCAAATTTCTTTTAGTTTTTCCTATGTAGAATTTCTCACTAAAAGAAATTTGAAAACTAGAGTTAAAGAACATCTCAGGAATGTCAAGAAAGGGGAAGTAGAAAAATCTGCAGTGGCTGCCCATGCATGGTCTGAAAAACATCTTATCGAGAAAGAAGCAAAATTATTAAAACGAATAGAAAAACCAAAAGAACTTACTGTTTGGGAAAAGATCTACATTCAAAAGAGCGAAAAGGAGAAATTAATGACCTTTGAAATTCCCGGTGAGAATGACCTGGATTCGAGGTTTTTCAGTCAAGGAGAGAAGGACAACTCTTCAAGACGACAGAACAACGGTCGTGATGATACTGAGGATGGAACAGAAACTATGTTCCGAAACTAGTTTATAATCAAATAAGAAGAACAATATGAGGTGAGTGATAAACATATTCTACCTTAATGAATATACCTCATAGTGAGAATTCCTAAAATAAGTAATAACCTCACATTTCTGATTTGTTTTCAAACATCGCCGTTTACATTAAATATATAAATATTTTAAAATAACTATAGTTAAACAATGATTTGTGAGTAAACAGCTTAATTTTATTCGTTAAATAGTCCTAACAAATGCCACTCTTGATTTCCAAATTCTCTAGATATTAACCCCCTCCATGGTATCTTTACCTTGTCGTGGTGGAGTGGCTTGTGTGCTTAAATGATCCTGAGAGCTATGCCGGCGGTAGCATTGCTGCCGATAGGGTTACCCATGCCGGACTGGTCGAAGGTGATAAGCCAGACGAAATAAGTACCTTGGTCGAAAGAGTGACGATCTTTCACCGTAAAAATACAACCGTCAAGAAATGCGGACATGGGTTCTACTGGGGTAAAATTTTCCGGAGGTCAAATAGTCCCCCATTCGGTTCTCCGGGCGGGGACTACTTCAGGGAACCCATGCCAAAGGCTCAAACACAGGGACATGTTCCTAGGAACATGGAATGTTAGGACTTTATACAATAGCGGGGCACTAGAGATATTAACGCGGGAATTGGATAAATCGCCCTTGGATATAGTCGCTTTACAGGAAGTTAGGTGGCCAGGAGAAGGTAGTCAGGAATCAGGAAGCTTTGCATTATACTATGGGGGTGCAGAAAGACCTGCATTTGGAACGGGTTTTTTAGTCAGAAGGAGGATCCTATCCGCTATCCGAGATATTAAGTTTGTTAGTGATAGGATATCATACATAATTCTAAAGGGTAAACGACATGATTTTATAATTGTAAATGTACATGCCCCCACAGAAGATAAAGATGACAAGATCAAGGATGAGTTCTATGAAGAATTAGAATGCTTATTTGATAGCCTTTCACGATATCATATGAAAATTGTCTTAGGAGATTTTAATGCAAAAGTGGGGCGGGAAGATATATTCAAACCAACAATAGGCAAATTCAGTCTTCATGAAGATAGTAACGACAACGGGGTTAGATTAGTCACATTTGCCACATCAAAGAATCTCATTGTTAAGAGCACAACATTTCAGCATAAGGATATTCATAAATACACCTGGACGTCCCCAGATGGAGAAACTCGGAACCAGATAGATCATGTATTAGTGGATAAACGCTGGCACAGTAGCATCATTGATATTAGATCAGTTAGAGGGACAGACTGCAATTCAGATCATCATCTGGTCAAGGTGAAAATCAGACAACGGCTATCGCTTATGAGAGGAACAAACGCTAAAGATGATTCTGTAAAATATGAATTAAAAAACTTGAAAAATGATGAAATGCGGCAAGAATACCAAATCAAAATTGCTAATAGATTTGAAGTACTGGAATCTTCAGATGACAATGTGGCAAACGAAGAAGAAACTGATATAAATAAAGAATGGGAGGCTATAAGAGATACTATTAAATTGTCAGCATCAGAAAGCATTGGTTGTTTAAAAAAGAGGCAAAACAAGAAATGGTTTGATGAGGAATGTGCCGACATTGTAAAGAAAAGAAAGCTAGCAAAAATGAAATGGTTACACGAGCCAAATGAGGTAAATTTAGAGCAATTGGGTAGTGTTAGACGGGAAACCACCAAGTTACTAAAGAGTAAGAAGAGGGAATATTTGAGAGAGAAGATTAATGATCTTGAAATGAATGCAAAAAATAGGAACATTAGAGAATTATATCAGGGAATTAGTATAGAGAAGAAAGGGTTTCAGGCTAGAACAAACATAATTCGGAATGAAAATGGGGATATGATTGCAGATTCCAAGAGTATATTAAATAGATGGAAAAGTTATTTTAATCAGCTATTAAATGTACATACAGAACAGGACATTGAGGAGGATAAGTTACAGACAGCAGAAATGCTAGTCGCAGAGCCAAGTGCATTAGAGGTTGAAATGGCAATTGAAAAATTGAAGATGTATAAAGCATCAGGTTCAGATGAGATCCCAGCAGAACTGATAAAATCAGGGGGAGAAAAATTGATGGACAAGATACGCTGGTTGCTTAGTATGATTTGGGAAAAAGAAGCTCTTCCAGATGAATGGAAGGAATCAATTATCGTACCAATTTATAAGAAAGGAGATAAAACTGATTGCAACAACTATAGGGGCATCTCATTACTTTCAACTTCGTACAAAATTCTAACAAATATATTAGTAAGCAGACTTACTCCCTATATTGATGACATTCTAGGAGATCATCAATGTGCATTTAGAAGAAACAGGTCTACAACAGATCAGATTTTTAGTATAAGACAGATTTTAGAAAAGAAATGGGAATATAATGGTACTGTACATCAACTATATGTAGACTTCAAAAAAGCATATGATTCAATTAAGAGGGAGAAGTTATATAGTATCCTGCTGGAGTTCGGAATTCCTAAAAAGTTAGTTAGACTTATACGAATGTGTCTAAATGGCTCAACGAGTAGGGTGCGTGTAGGCAAACAGTTTTCAGACACTTTTGAAATCCAGAATGGGTTGAAGCAAGGAGATGCACTATCTCCTCTACTATTTAATTTTGTACTAGAGCATGCCATTAAATCTTTAGAGAATGAGGAAGGCTTACAACTGAATGGTATTAATAAGCTGTTAGTTTATGCTGATGATGTAGTACTACTGGCCGATAGCGAGGAGATACTAAAGGCCAACACGCACACACTATTGAGTAACACTAAGAAATTAGGACTGGAAGTAAATATCAGTAAAACTAAATATATGGTCACACGTAGAAATACATTATATAATGGAAATGGACAGCTAATGACAAATGAGGGAAATTTTGAGGAATTGGCTGAATTCAAATACCTAGGAACAATAATCACAAATAGGAATGAGATGCACAAAGAAATTAAACATAGGCTCAATTCTGGAAATGCATGCTATTATGCATTGCAGAGACTTTTGATGTCCCAACTCCTTTCAAAAAACGTTAAGCTGAAAATATATAAAACTATTATTCTACCAGTTATATTATATGGGTGCGAAACATGGACTCTTACTTTAAGGGAGGAAAGGAGATTACGAGTATTTGAGAATAAAGTTCTTAGGAAAATTTTTGGACCAAAGAGAGATGAACAGACAGGTGAATGGAGAAGACTACATAACAATGAACTACATGGTCTTTATAGGAAGCCAGATATAATAAGAACAGTTAAGTCCCGTAGACTGCGATGGGCAGGACATGTTGCGCGTATGGGGAATGAAAGACGTGCATGGAAACTTCTTGTAGGAAAGCCAGAAGGAAAACGCCCAGTTGGTAGACCAAGAATGAGGTGGGAGAACAACATTAACTATGATTTGAGGGAAGTAGATTATACAGGGAATGATTGGAAAGCATTAGCTCAGGATAGGGATGTATGGAGAGCTTATGTCCGTGCGGCCATGAACCTACGGGTTCGATAGTGCCAGTGAGTAAGTAAGTATAAAGTAATTAATACATTTCCCATCCGAGTAATCTCTCAATTGCCTACTAGATATATTTTCGAGGAGATGTACTAAGCAATTTTTATTCGCTGATATATGTAGGAAAATAAGGGCAACTAAAAATAGCTTGTTTAAGAAACTCCTATTAGGGAGTTTATTTGTACCCACGTGGGGGTGTATAGGTATAGATTAAATGGACTAACTAATGGATGAGTTGGATAATATAAAAACAGAAATAGAGTGTAAGCTGACAAATTGTTCTGTTCTCGAATAGACCTGAGGGTTTTGATATACTCGCTGTGAAGCTAGTGCTCCCGCGGAGACTGAAGTTAATAACTGTGCACCATACAGGGCACAATTAAATCCTTCAGCCACTTTGTTCTATAATACAATTCATATATAATTCACTCATTTTAATTACGTACTCATTCTCATTCAACATTTTTATTTCCTCAAATTTATAATTACGCTTGGAAGGTCGACTTTTTTTTTTGTAATTTGTCACACTCATTGTGGAAAATTATAAGCTAATATAAACCTAACCTAATAAAAAAAGCTAAAAATGTATGTCTTATTATTTATTATTACAAAATTAACATTTATTATTACGAAATTAACATCTTAAAAATCACCAAATGAATGTTTATTTTTATTAAGCAGTCTCATATGTAATGTCGGATTTTAATGTAATGTAGCGTGTCTGATGAAATGTTGAAGGTGCGATTGACTGGGAGTTTGTTCCAAACGGGCGTGCAGTTGATGTCTATCTTTATTCTTAACTAGAGGAACGAGTTCATGAAATTTTGACGGTCGCAAGTTC
The DNA here is from genome assembly GCA_030220185.1 of Diploptera punctata. Classification (NCBI taxonomy): domain Eukaryota; kingdom Metazoa; phylum Arthropoda; class Insecta; order Blattodea; family Blaberidae; genus Diploptera; species Diploptera punctata. The sequence goes on from JASPKZ010004584.1 coordinate 163,994, forward strand.
AAACCTGACCGATCTCACACGGCGCGAACAACCATGATAAATACTCGGGAAGGGAACAATCTATCACAGCCAGCATATAGTCCTGATCTTGCGCCTTCAGATTACCATCTGTTTCGATCCATGACACATTTCTTGCGTGAAATTTCGAAAACATCGAAGCTGTGGATTTGGATCTCAGCGAATTATTCGCAAAAAGAAAACAAAGATAGGTATCAACGCAGGACAATAAACTCCACTGAAAGATGAATCAAGACCATAGAATCTATCTGATGGTCTCTACTTTGTAGAGTATTTTAATTTCTTGTCAGAAAAGAAATACAAATGAAATTGAAGAAGATTTTCGAGCTGTAGGCCGTGGTCGTGAGGCTACGACGTTTCGCCACGGACTGCGTCTGGCATCCTCAAGGGTTGTCTCTGGCGAAACATCGGAGAACTACAAGCCTCACGACAACGGCCTACAGCCAGAAAATCTTCTTCAAGATCATCATAGCAACTCCGGCCGTGAATGTCTACACAAATTAAATTGTGTTTAAAAAACTGAATACTTATAAAACATTATCTGGATTTGAGGAGTGGCGCAAACACATTGGGTATTATAAAGATATCACAATCAATGGTTCAATAGCAATATACATGTAACGTGATCAAAGTTTTTGCCCCACAGTCAGACAATAATGAAGAATAGTCTTACATTCAATTTAATATATAATAGTAGTAATGGCATGAGTTGTTTCAAGAGATACTCGATATCAATTTTGTGGGTTGCAGTGAAACGTTTAAGTTTTTCTCTTTACAAAATAAAAGGAATTCGTGAGTCGAGGATAATGAGTCGGGAATTTCCCATGGGAGTTCTTCCAGACTTATATGGATATCCTTCTCTATGGTTCGGCTTTGAGAAAGATATATTCTCGAAGGATCGCGAGTACCGTGTACGTGTACTTGGTGACAATATCCTTCGATGCCGGCTACATAAGACCCGGCAGAACAGTAGGAAGGAAGCAGTGGTCTGGCAAGCAATCAGTGAATAGTGATTGACCACTCGTAGTGAGAGGAACCAGTGTGTGAACAGAATCTCAGCACATCTGAGGATGTGAAGATATAATACTATGTGACCTTAGGAATTGAAAAAAAATCATATGTGATTTTAAATAAAGTCAGTGTGAATCAAATAAAAGAAGACTGGAAATTTTTAGTTAAAGTAATCTGCAATTATTTAAAAAAATCAACTTTGTATAACGTCACCGTAGTAGTGACAACAATAATAATAATAATAATAATAATAATAATAATAATAACAATAATAATAATGTTTAATATATTCTGGCAATGGTAAGGTCATAATACCTTCCCTTTCATTCAGTCAGCTGAAATGTGTGTGTATAATAATGTATACAGAGTGTAACAGGATCTCACCGACAAAATGACAGGGATGATAGGCCATGCAGAGAGGATCATTTTTTTGTGAACGAACATATAGTCGCAAACACGTCGTTTATGAGCTATGCGCAGATGAAGGTGTTCACCCGTAGGGGTCGGAATTGAATACAAACAATTGAACACGTATCATTTTATTGAAAAATACATGTTTTTACAATCAATGTTCAAACAATAACAATTCTGACATGATCGGCCGTGCTGGCCGATCGTTGCTACGGCGATATCAAAGATTAAATGAGGCACAGGGTTGAGTGCTTGAACACTTATTGTAAAAACATGTCTTTTTCAATAAAATTATACGTGTACAATTGTTTGTACTCAATTACGACCCTTACGGGTGAACATCTTCATCTGCGCATAACTCATAAACGACGTGTTTGCGACTATATGTTCCTTCACAAAAAAGTGATCCTCTCTGCATGGCCTATCATCCCTATCATTTTGTCGGTGAGGTCCTGTTACACCTGTATATTTAAAATTATATATATATACATATATATACATATATATATATATACATATATATACATATACATACACACATATATATATACATACATATGGACCTACCGTAAAGCTGGAGTTCCACAGGGCTCGGTGCTCGGCCCATTGCTTTTTTCAATCTATATAAACGACATTTCTGACTCCCTAAAACATTGCAAACATCATTTATTTGCGGACGACATGCAGATCTACCTTCACTCAGACAAATATTCTTTAAATGACGCGGTAACCAAAATTAACGAGGACCTTGACTCGCTAACGGCGTGGACAGAGAAATATGGACTTGAATTAAATCCTAGAAAGACACAAGCAATCATTATGGGCCATCAGAGACTATTATCCTCAATTAACACAAATGCAGTATTACATGTGTCACTTAATGGGGTTCAGATCCCTTATAGTGAGACAGTAAAAAATCTAGGAGTGTTTTTGGATAAACATTTAATTTGGAATAAACAAATAAATAACATTTGCAAAACTATCTTCTTAATAATACACTCATTAAATCGTATAAGAAATTGTTTACCGTTTTCTCTAAGAAAAATGCTAGTAGAAACACTCGCAATGCCCCATTTTGATTATTGTGATACTCTTTTTACTGACCTAAATACTGTTCTTACCCAAAGACTTCAACGTGTTCACAATTCTTGCATACGTTTTATTTGTGGTATACGTAGATTTGATCACGTTACACCATCCCTGGAACAATTGTCATGGTTTCGTCTTCAAGATCGTAGAACCATCCATTCCCTATGCCTACTCTATAACATATTACACACATCTTTACCTTATTATTTATCACACCGCTTCACTAAACTCTCTGATACACATAACTTAGATACCCGATCCCTTGAGCACAGTGTCCTTTATATCCCTCCTCATCATACTACCTATTATTCGAAATCTTTTACAGTTTCTCTTGCTAGAACATGGAATTCACTTCCACCCTATGTCAGAGACTGCCAAACTTTACCATCTTTCAGAAATAAATTGAAAATAAAATCACTAACAGAAACAACTCACTAATACTACTTTTTAAGAATTAATAATGCGTTTTTGCATTATTTAATAAAATAGACTTAGGATTTGTTAATATATTTACCTAATGCCTTGTATAAAAAAGCGTAGATTAATTCATTGTAGTGTTTTTTTTTTCTCCTCTTTTTATGCATAGTAGATTCGAGCTGTTATTCCTTTTTTATTCATTGTATCATTAATTTAATTTTAATTGTATTTAGTTTCATTCTATTATTAGACATTAATTTCATTATTATTCAATATGACAGATAATGAATTGTTCAATAACTATTATTGTAACTTTTTTTTGTATTCATATGTAACATGTTTGTCCTGTCTAATATGACTACTATTGTAATTTTTTTGGTATTCATGTGTAACATATGTTTGTGGCCTGTTTTATATGACTATTATTGTATTTTTTTTTGTATTCATATGTAACATATGCTTGTTCTGGTGAGTGGAAGAGAAGGCCACATGGCCGTAAACTCCACCAGGCTAAATAAAGAAATAAAGAAAGAAGAGAAAGAGAGAGATGACAGAGACAGACTAGCGAGAGACAGACAGAGACAGGAACATAGAGATACATACAATACATACATATGATATAAATACAGACGAATACAGAAAGATATACGAGAGATATAGATAACGACAGACTACAGACATACATACATACAATAATACATATAAACAGATAGAGACATACAGACATATATTAACATACATACATATATATAATGACAGACATATATATAGAATAAGACATACATATAATATATACATATGAAATACATATATATACATACATACATTAATAGATATATACATACATACATATATATACATACATACATATATATACATACATACATATATATACATACATACATATATATACATACATACATATATATACATACATACATATACATACATACATACATACATACATACATACATACATATATATACATACATACATACATACATACATACATACATACATACATACATACATACATATATATACATACATACATACATACACATATATATACACATATATACACATATATATACACATATATATACATATATACACATATATGGTTCAAGATGGCGGAAATGCAGAAATGTGATATCGATAGTGCTCTGGAAAAGCTGATAGAAGTTACGGAAAAAAGCAAAAAGCTACGAAGTGGACCTGAAGCAAGACATCATGCAAGCGGGTAAGTGAACTCAGAACATCATTTTGTAATTTAATGAACGAAGTGGAGGAGAAAGAAAAACAAGGACGATTAGTGCTCTGGCTGAGAAGGTCAAGAAAAGCTGAAGAGATTCACAATGGTGTTGTGACAGGTAACAGAAGCCTTGTTGGGGCGATTGGACATCATGCTCCATCTGTTTGCGGCAGTTCGAACTACAGCGCAGCTGTTCGAGACAATAGACCACAAACCATACACGAAAACAAATTACAAACTTGTACTCAAATCAAAGCAGAACGAGGTCCACAGATGCAATGAAAGTTTTGGTTAGCGAAATATTAATCCAACACAACTAAAAGTTGGAATAAGATCTATGAAGGCACTAGAGACGGTAGATTGATTATCGAATCTGGAAAGAAAGAAGATATCGAATTCTTAAAAAAATATCGAAGATCATTGCAGCCAACTATTGGACATCAGCACTCCTAAACTCGCAACCCCCAACCATAATTATCTACAACATCCCTGAAGATATAACAATAGACAACGCGGCAGGTATCATCGTTGCCCAAAACCCTGAACTTAACTTAAATGAGGAGACCCTCATGCCTAGATTCATCTTCAAAAACAAAGCGGAACTTTCGGAACCTTGTTATGGAAGTTAAACCTGAATCTTGGCGAACCCTAAATCAAAAGAAGGTTTTAAACCTATGCTGGCAAATTTGTAACGTTGGAAGACTTCATAAAAGTTAGAAGATGTTACAAATGTTCCAGATTTTAACCATAGAGCCCAAGAATGTAAAAGCAGCGATACTTGTCCACTTTGTGCGGGTAATCATAAACTGGCGGACTGTACTGCAAGAGCAAATGAATATAAATGTATAAATTGTGTGACTCATAACAAATTCAATAGAGAAACAAGTAAACGAATGCCACTCATCCCTCGACAAAAATGCCCATGCATGCTAGCAATGCTAAAGAAATACAAACAAAACACTGAATATTAAAATGGCAGGTTCTAACCATCACAGTTGCAATGCTAGTCAAACCATTAAGCTCAGAGGAAAAACACACATTAAATGCCTTCAAATAAATTTAAAACATTCTAAGGGGCGGCTTACTAGTAATCTCATGCATATGATAGAATCACACAATATTGACATAATCTTCATTCAGGAACCATATGTTATCCAGAACAAAGTGGCTTAGAATTTCCAGGAAGTATAGGACCTTTTCTAAAGGAGAAAATAGGATTAGGGCAGCCGTTGTCGTAGCAAATAGACAAAATAGATGCTGTACTAATAAACCAAATATCTGAACGAAGATGCCGTAGTTGTGGGGAAATTTATACAATAAATTAAAATTCAATGTAAGTTAGTATGTATATGGATATCAGAGCAGATAATTAATGATGATTTCATTAAGCTGGACCATTATACTAGAAGTTACGAGAGGAAGGAGGATGGAATAATAGTAGGCGTGGACAGTAATTCTAGGTCAATAATGTGGCATGATACTATCACCAACACTAGAGGCAGAAAAGTAGAAGAATATCTGAGTTCAAAACGGCTGTATGTTAATGAATGAATCTAGTGAATATACAACTTTCGAGAGTGGCAACAGGGAAAGAGCCAATAACGACCTCACCATAACTAATGACCGGTTAGTAACCATGGTGAGCGAGTGGTTGAAGTGTTGTGAGGAGAGAAGAGAGTTGCTCTGATCACCGATTTATTACATTCAACATATCTAAAAATAACGCGAACACTTCCAAAGCAATTTTCAAGGTATTAAAATATATAGTAAAAGAAGAAACAGACTTGAGAACTTGCAGTAATGACATCATAAGAATGTTCTCGGAAAGATTTACTAAACAAAACGATAAATGAACACTGTTGAAGAACTGGACAAGGGGCTGAGCAGCATAGCTAGGGAAGAAACCGGACTCACAAAAACTAGTAGGGAGTTTTGAAGATATCATCACAGCGGCTGCAGTAGGCCTTCCGAATATCAAACGAGCACAAAAGTTACACCGGAATATAAATCTTCCCATGGTGGACGAAGAATTAACCAAATGCGGAAAAGAGTGAATCTCAAGAAGGAGATATCAGAGAACTAGAAACAACGAAGAGCTGAGAGAAGAACGAAAGCATCATATTTAGAAGCCAAAAGAAGGAAAATATGCTTATATTACAAGGAGAAATTTGGTCTGGAAAAACTATGTAGTGACTCCGTCAACAACCCATGGAAGCAGTCTACCGGATAGGTTCTGGAAAAGCCCAGAACCGAAACACCTTAACACTCTAAAGAAAGCAAACGGCTCTCATACATCGACTACCAGAAACACTGCACATAGTTAGATCATTTGCACCGACGATGACGAGACCGCGACAATCACCACAAGTTAGCAAGGAAGTAATAACGTCCCGTGGAACTGAAGATGATGCCGATTACCCAACAAGGAATATCACACATTTTAGAAAATATGGACCCAAATAAATCCCCAGGAGAGAAGACGGATTTACGAGCAGATTTTACTTCAAGTTATGAACCTTCTACCAAGCTTTGTAACAGCGATATACAATAACTCTCTCAGGAGAGGTAATTTCCAAGTTTGGAAGAAAGCAAGATTAATTATCATATAAAGCCAGGAACAGATTATTACCGGAAGGTTATTAAATTCCGTAATAAGCCTCTAAACACAGAGGAAAAGTACTGGAGAAGTTGTTAAAAACAGATTTAGCAGAGTCAATCAAAAGACCTTAATGTCAGACGAACGTTCGGTTCACTCCTCAAACTAACCGGTGGACGCAGCGATGACATAAAAGAATACATCGAGGGAAATCTAAAAGAAAATTTATTTGGTGCTAGAAGCTTGGATACCAGGAGCTTTTGATCGGCCTGGTGGGCCGGGGGATCATGAAAGCTTTGAGGGAATTCAGTGCCCAAGGAACTGTATAATCTTGCAAACAATTATTTTAACCAAAGAACAGCTCATTAGCAGTAAAACCATGCTAAAGTAGACAAACATGTAACGAGGAGGTTCCCACAAGGATCTGCTACGGCCGGGGTTCGGGAACATCCAGTACAACTCCATTACTTCGATTAGTTACACCGAACATAAAAGTAATAGATTGCAGACGACCTGTGTAAAACAAAGGGGGAATCCGTCTCGAGCTGAGAATTTGCAAATTTGAAATGAGAAAGATTCATCCTGGGCCCAAAACAATATCCAAATTCAATGAATGCAAATCAACAAACTATTCTAATAACAAGACGAAACGAAGGGAAAACAAACAAAATATATATTTTTAAATAAAAGCAGCTTAGAACAGGTCGACCAGATTAATATCTTGGCCTAAATTAATCGACAAGAGATTACATTCAACCAGCATATCGAATATGTAGCAGAGAGATGCAAAAACTTTTAATGCTCTCTCGAGACAGCAAAAATAAGTGGGGTTAAGTGACAAAGCCCTGTGCACAATTTATAAAGGTTTGCACTTCGCCACTGTATCTACCGGGCACCAGTAGGCGATACGTGCACGGACAAGAACTCTAATTATCCGAAAGTTTTAAACAGTACAGAGATTGATAAGCTACGAATGGCAAAGGCATATAACGCATGCATCCTACGAAGCTCTCTACATGTCTTTGACGGGATTAACACCTATACATCTAAAAAATACAAGAAATTTCGTCTATTCACCAAATAAGAGGAAGTTCCAAATAACGAAACTCTTTAACGTTGCATCAGGACAGTTAGTTACAAAAAACTGGACAAATCCGCAAAAAGTCTAATAAAAAAATCCAGCACAAGAGAAAGGAAAACAGAATACATTATGAAATATACACCGATGGAGCAGAAGCAATGATGGAGTTGGATCGGGAATAGTTTATATTCAAAAACATGGAATTAACAAATCAGAGGGAAATTAAGTTGTACGAAGAATGTTCAAATAATCACGCTGAGCAACTTGCCAATCATGAAAGCATTTTAGACACTTAAAGGACGCTTAAGCCCAGCCGAAATACCGATTGACGAACGTAATGTGGCCAATCTACACTGA